>JAAGVU020000015.1:645502-690706 GCA_011763525.2 Mormyrus iriodes | reverse complement strand
CTCTCTCTCTCTCTCTCTCTCTCTCTCTCTCTCTCTCTCCCTCTCTCTCTCTCTCTCTCTCTCTCTCTCTCTCTCTCCCTCTCTCTCTCTCTCTCCCTCTCTCTCTCTCTCTCTCTCTCCCTCTCTCTCTCATCCACCACTCATCACTCACTTACTACCTCGTTTTATCACTAAAAAACAAATTTGCTAGTTGTAGCCTGTTACTCACACACTCACTCTGTCATTAACAGCACACACACACACACACACACACTCACTCTGTCACTAACAGCACACACACACACACACACACTCACTCTGTCACTAACAGCACACACACACACACACACTCACTCTGTCACTAACAGCACACACACACACACTCACTCTGTCACTAACAGCACACACACACACACACACACACACACTCACTCTGTCACTAACAGCACACACACACACTCACTCTGTCACTAACAGCACAAACATGCATACTTGCTCTCTCAAACTTACAGACTGTCTCACTTGATCCCTAATTCCACTCTCACATTCCCCCCCTCCCTCTCTCTCTCTCAGCCTGCTGTCTCCCCCTCTCTGTGGCTTACCGATAGGAGATGCAGATGGCACCCGTCCACAAGCAGACAGGGGATCAGGTGCGCCAATATTGAAACATTAGGTGCTAACAGACACTCTTCCCAGCCCCCAGCCGATGGCACCACCCTGCCCTGCATTACCCTAACCCGCTCCCTGCCTCCCTCCCCTAATTACCGCCTTTGTCGGACCCTGACACAAACATCCGTGATTAAGTTTTCATCTCGAAACTTATCCGATGTTGCACATCAGGATGGAAATGCAGCTGGGGAGAGGGACATTTGGACTCGTTTTAAGGTCTGTAACATTTTCATCCCTTTTGATTTCCAATACGAAGGCCGCAGTCCTGGCAAATCTGTCTTGCTTCTGACGCAAAAGCCTGACAGCTTACATTTACTTTGTTTAAGAAATGCTTTTATCCAAACTGACATACAGTCGAGAAGGCAGGGTCAGTCAGTCACTGCAACATTTGAGGGTTAAGGGCCTTGCTCAGGGGCCCAACAGTGAAATGAATCTGTCGACCACAGTATTTGAACTGGAAACCTTCCGATGACAGGCACAGCGTCATAACCTGCTGAGCCACACAGCGCCCACGTTACAGCTGGGTCCTCAGGATTGCTGGCTCTGATCATCTCCACATCCAGCTGAGAGTGCTCTTTTTGGCCGCAGGGGCCAACGAGGGAGACCGCAAAGCCCCGGGTACGAAAGGGTGAATTCTACCCATAACTAGTCGCCCCCATCCATTCCCCTGTCATCAACTGAAAAGTAATTGTGCAGTAGGTTGTGTCCAGTTTGACATTTTCCACAATTCTGTGCCAAAGATCATATTCATACAAGGACGTGATGCTGGATGGAATCCCCAAAGAGAGAGGAAGACAGAAAAAAAGTTTGGAAGAAAATATGTTTGTCATCTGGATGTACCCAGGAAGTGCACACTGTCCAGAAGAGGGTTATAATTCACTGGAGCTCCCCTCTGCCATTACCCTCAGCGAGACTGAATCCTTACAACCCCTGTTTCATCCAGTAAGGCCTCCACTGGTCCTACCAGGCCATGGGGAATCTGGACAAGGACACCAGGAAATGTGGAAGAAACCCTGATAAATCTCAGATGGATGTGGGATATTTTCACGTTAAACCTAAATGAGAAAGGCTGTCTGGGAGTGTAGCCTGTGCAGGACAGGCTTCACTCAAACCATGCATTAGCGTAGGGCTCTAGAGGATTGTGGGCCCCCTATTGGCCAAAAACAGTCACTACACTAGGGTGGAGTGGGGGTGGGCCCAAGAACAACCAACATGGCCCTGTGGAGGATTCCCTGGGCGATCGGCGATGGTGGGGCATTCATATGCAGCCATATTAATAATAATGTTAGCATGCCCAGGGGGGTCGGGCAGCGAGTTGACCTTGGATCCCCCAGAGGTTTTTTTTCTCCTTACTTGAGAGTTTTTGGTTTCTCCCCTCTGTTGTCATCTGGCTTTCTTTCTTTCATTTCTTTGTCTTTCCTTTTCCCTGTTTTTGTATTATTCTGACTTAATGATACTGTAATGTATCACAATACACCCATGTAAAGCGCCTTGGGGCAACTGTTGTGAAAGGCAATATATAAAAAATAAATTGAATTGAATTGAACAATGCGATTTTAAATACATATAGAAATTCTAAGATTCAGAGATTTCACACTGGCAATTCTGAGTAGGATTTACATTTTTGCTTATTTTTTATCTAAAGTGGTGTACAAATGAGGAAGCAAGGTCAGAGATTGCCTGGAGCAATTGGGGGATGAGGGTGTTGCTCAGGGGCCTAAAAGAGGATCCCCTCTTCCGACACTGAGACTTGAACCGACAACTACCCAGTCAGAGGCATGGGGCCCTAGCTCACTGAGCCACATATCAGCCATTATGTCGTCTTTCAAACCATTAAGGAAGAGATATTGAAAAACATTAGACCATTTCAAGTTAATGCTTTGCTTGTTCATTGTCCTATACTGAATAAAAAATACAGAATAACTGAATATTGCTTAAAAAATTCACAGGAATTTAAGCAATGGCAGATCTTGTTATTAAAGTGATATTAAATATTTAATGAGTGTTTAGGTGTGTAAATGAGCAGGTTGTTTGTCGTTCATGAAACAGGAAAAGGATCCCAGAACCTGCAGTGTGAATGACATCTTTTTCTTATGTCCGGATGTCGGTGGCCGGCGCGGCCCAGTGGAGCAGACCCCACCCCCCCCAGTGCCCCCCCTTTGCGGCACTTTGCCGTTTCTCACCCACAGCCCCCACGAGCTGCTCTCTGGATCTCAACAGGTGCGGCGGCTCTCCCGAGCCCGAAACGCAATTACACCACCCGTGTGGGGGTCAGGCCGATATCTAAACCACCCCCCCCCCCCCAATGATATGCTGCTCCCAAATAGCTCGCCGGTGATGAATTGTGCCTTACGCCTTGCATAACTTTGAGGCCGCCCTGCTTAATTCACAGCCGGAAATCAGCTCGCAAAGTCCTCATCTCTATCCTTACTCTCGGGATTCACCCCTCCCCCACTCCAGCTTTTTTCTCCTCTCTCTCTCTCTCTCTTTGAATTCTTCCCATCAATCCCAAGAGGAGGAGCTGAGACAAAACGATTAATTTATGTTAATGACAAAGTGAAATCTAGCGAAACATTGTTTATTAGGAACTGAAAGGTGCCCTTTAATCTAAGGACCCTTCAGGATTCAACATTCCACATGTTAAAAAAGGCTTGAGACGCATAAATAAAATGCCCTTTACATTATTTTTTCACTCTATGTGTCGGGATGACTTATTCATTCTACATGTACTTTCATTATGATTTATTGATCGCATATGTATTGAAGGGAGCAGAGTTCAGCACCTGGTCAGGCTTAAGGGAAGACTCTTATGAAACAGGACACTATGGCACCTTCCCCTCCTATCAAACTGGCCTTTATGCATTCCCTGCACTTTTGCTGACTGCTTCTGGGTGGACGCTTAGGTAGTATGCAAAGGCCAGCTGGACTGCTGCAAGGAATTAGATTTTTATGTCAGTATTCATTCATTCATTCATTCATTCATTCATTCATTCATTGAGTTCGTAACAACGCTTTTCTCCCAGAAACAAGGCAGGGAACAGCCCAGGACAGGGGAACAACAGATTGTAGATATGTCAGTATATTCATATATAAAAATAACACCTTATTTTTGTACATATAATCCACGCGTATGAAATGTGGGTGATTTCCTGCAGTGAGGTGCAGTCAGGTGAAACTCACTCACTCAGGTCCCCTGATTCCTGTTCCCAGGGAATGCCATAAAGGGATGGACAGTTAGGACAGTACCAAGGACCCCTGAGTGACAGGGACCTTATAAAAATTGGAACATCATTGGATTGGTCTGGGTTGGGGACCCAATATGATATGCTTTGATGGGGCCCAAAATCTCTGAAGCACTAAGTAGGATTAGTAAGACATAAATAATAGATGATAGATTTACGATCCTCAGTCCTTAGTTGACACCTGTTTGGTTTTCTGGTATCTGTGTCATTGTTCCTCCCCGCCATGCCATTTGTGTTACCCTCCCTCTCCGCTCCCCCCCCCCCACCTTCTTCACATCTTTGTGGCAGAGAGATATGTCTCCCCCCTCCCAACTCTCAAAATAAGCTTTTGTTTTCCATGCTGGCACACGGATTCACAAAAAAAAAAACAACGTTAAGTTTTACAGTCGTGAATATTAACGTGACAGATGTATCTGTACAGCATGTCTTACAGTCCGATAAACTGTGGGGTATTGAAGTTGTACAGGAAAAGGCCATTGTGTGCACTGTGAGCCCCATTACGGTGAAAATATCCTTAGTCATGTTGCTGTACTCAGCTCAGTGGAGCCACAAATATTTTCCCCAACAGATTTAATAATGAACTGAACCCAAAGAAAAAGTCATATGCATTGGGCCTTTTCCCTGCATTAATGGTTGGAATGACCTATGCGTTAAGGGCGGACTCTGTTTAATAATCTACACAGAGACACCACAACTGACTGATGACTCTAAAGGTGATGAGAACATAGTTTTCTGATGGCTGCACAAGAAAACCCATGCATCATCTTCAAAACACTTATTCTGATCAGGGTCACAGGGTATAAAAGAGAATATGAAATATATATATTTGTTTTTATATGTTTTTTTAATAGAGAATGGTTTTCTTATGGTATGGTAACGCCTACCATGGAAGAGTAAAAAAATTCATACCTAAAACATTGACCTTGCGTCAGTAAAACAACTTATCAGCTTGTAACTTCTAACTAAATGCTGCTTAGCAAACATGACAAATTCATCTCTTGCTGTCTATCTGTTTTAAGCTTTTCTCAACCAATTTACATCCGTATCCTTTTTGGCCATTTTCCTTCTTAATCTTTTCCATATTTAATTTTGTTTATGTTTAATTATTTAGCTATTTAAGTGCCTAAATAGTAAATTGAATTTTTTCCGATGTCCAAGACCAAATTTGCCGTTAAAATCAAACGAGTTACTCTATACCAATGATTATGATGTAATTCTGCTGAAACCTTTTGAAAGATGAAAGTGTATTTTTTACGTAATGCATGCCAAGTATTTTAAAGCTATGCGATATTCCTCGGGGGAAATGTTCTGCGAGAGAACTTTACCGATTAAACTTACTGACTAAATTCTCCTCAATGTCTGTCTGCATACTGAGCTTTACAGACAACAAACCCATAGACAGAAGTGACTAACAGCTACATTTTCTTAGATACGAATGTGTTTTTCGAACAGAATATGTATGGGATGGGGAATGTGTCCCTCTCTGTGTGATTTATGTATTTTGTGGTAGTGCGTGACATGTTTGGTATGTACATTAAACAGCGAGTCGCACACGTTGACTCACGCACGATGGCCTACGTGCGTTCCCATGAGAGGGAGCTGTGTGTAGAGCAGGGTTCTGCCGGAAGACCAGAGATAGCAGCGAAGCCCAGCTCGTTCCCAGTCGGATAGCGGCCCGACATTCCCATCCACTCCTCGAATTCCCTTCCAGTGCAAATCAACACTGTCAAAACAAAAGCTAAGTGAGTGAGCTTCTGTGCTAATATACATGCTAACTGAGCTCTTCCCACCAAGACAGACACCACAAGAAGGATGGTTAGAAGAAAAAATATGAGGAACAGGAGAAGAGAGAGAGAAGAGCCTGTGTTGAATAAATCTCCAAGAAGCACAGAGGAGTACTGCTCAGCTATCCATTACTCATGCCTGTATCGACTGAATTAATGAGGGCTGCCGCGCAGTCTGTGGCCCTCAGTCACCTGACACGCTGTTGCTGCCCCCCATGACACCACGCCCGCCGCTCGCGGGGCATATTTAACCCCGTATTATCGCTGCCTTGATAAAGAGGGCTAATTGCTAAAGAGGTGAGCGCTGTGTCACCCGCCAAATGAACTACTGCGCTTTGATGACACTCCGCGCACCTACGGGCGCATGCCAGCTCATTAACCTCTGCCGATTAAAGCAATTATTTAGAGCGCGATCCTCGCCGTCCCAGGGAGTGTCCGCCAAGGGGTTGGGGGGAGGCCCGGCAAGGTGCCGCATGCTCCTGTAGGGGTGGGCGCACTGTCGGCTCATGCCGCTGGTTCTGAAAACCGCCCGTCAGGAGCGTGCAGCCTGGCAATGGCTTACCCACAATGCACCTGTATCAATCACATTTCCAAGTCCACACAAAGGTTCAAGAGCTTGGAAGGAATGCACAAGCCTTAATATATGGCTAAAGAGTTTTTGAGCATTACTGGGATCCATTCATTAGATTTATTATTATTATAAGATAATAGGTGCTTAAAATATATTATAAAATATTATAGCATAGTAGCCAGATTGCAAGACTCTTATGTACTCCATAATAGATTTTTTGTGTGTTTGACATATTTCACTCAGAGCATTAAATGACTATAAAGGATAGAAACATGACAAAA
Organism: Mormyrus iriodes; assembly: GCA_011763525.2. NCBI lineage: Eukaryota > Metazoa > Chordata > Actinopteri > Osteoglossiformes > Mormyridae > Mormyrus > Mormyrus iriodes. The sequence goes on along the minus strand of JAAGVU020000015.1, from coordinate 684,180 downwards.
TTATAATAATATAAAATTACAATATACACGTATTACATAATTCAGTATAAATCACATTATGTCAAATGATATAAAACAAATGTTTCCAACAAAAAATAATAAGTTATATAAAGCATACATTCAAAAAATGTGGTCCTATTTTGTTCTTAAAAAGCTCTGATGTGAATTTAGGGTAATGGGAATGTCACTGTGTGCATAAATTTCATTTCCGGAAATCAGACACAGGGAGCCCCTCCTTAGAGAAAAAGAAAAAACTAAAATCAGTGGGAAACAGATTAAATTATTTTATTTCCTGCCTCATACAGGAAATGACCTCACATGCAGTGAGCTCATCATGTTCGTGTGTAGGTGGTAACGCTCATGTAGCACAAGCCAGGGAAAGGGGAAGTCGAAGGAGATTACCTAACCTGTGGGTAATTGGGCGTTACACGACAGGAGGAAATTTTTTCAGACATAACCCCTCCCCCCACCCCCATGTGTGCTATATAGATTTAGTTCTCCAAATATCTATTATTCATGTATGAGAATATGCAGTGTTGAGCGCATTCGTGTGTTTAAAAGACAGTCCATACTAACAGGTATGGGAAGGACATGTTTACCACCTAAAGAGGCTGGATTAATATTCTGCAAAAACACAAATGCTCTAATTATTTCATACATTACTGGTGGTTTACTTATGTTACTGGCACATGACCACAAACCGTGGATGGGCCCTCCAGCCCTGCTTCCTAAACGACAATGAAATACCAGGGAAATGGCAGATTTCTCTTGCTTTGCTATTTCTGATGCGGTTCAAGGTGCAAGACTCACTACAATATTTTTGCAAGTTTTGTAATTTATTCCTTAGAAAAGTGTTCCTACAGACTCTGCAAACTGTTGAATCTTTCAATGTTTGATTCCTGAAAGATATTAGATTTTGATCCTTGATTTGATAATTTTTTTATTATATTATATTATATTAATTGCATCTTTGTCTGTCAAATACTATACCATAATGTCAATATATTCCTGTATAAAATATGTGTCACTCAGTAATTATTAACAATAAATGTAACAGTATATTTAACACTCCCTGTCCTGGGAAAGTGTTTATGTGGGATGGTGGGATGAATATTTATTAAGAACAGAATCGTAGCATAAACAAAGCAGGTGAGATAAACGTTAAATACAGCGCTGCCAACAGAAAACCCAAAACATTGTTTTTCTTCTGGTTAAATTGAACATTTTTATTTAAATAATACTGATAATTGCACAAATGGTTAATTACACATGTGCTGCGTTCCTGCGTTTGGGATAATCCTTTATGCTAACTGTATTATCCCCTTCTAATTGGCAGGAATGGAGCAATGAGGGTTCGGCCATTAGCGATACATCCGCGGGACGAAGAGATGAACAGCTATCTCTGTTTGCTTGGCCCCGCGAGCTACAGTTCAGCCCTGTATCCCACTCCCCCCCCTCATGAAAAATGCAACGGAGAAAAAGTCAAGCACCACAAGCTCCATGACCAGTAAAACGGGAAACGAGAGGCAATCCAGAAAAAAAAAACGTGATGGGTGTGTGTGTGTTTATCCGTAACCATGCCCTTCTGCACTTTACCGGGGTAAAAATTGGGACGTGCTTTCGTGAAATGAACAATGTGAGCGGGGGGGCTTGATTAATATTCATGGGGGGGAGGCAGCTGCGACTGACATCTGTGTGATGTCAGCGTGTTGTCAACACACTGTTAGTGCCGCAAATGTGCAAACAGATTAACAGGCAGCTGAGCCATGCCGCAATGCATTAATGGAGTGAGAATAGAGCGGTGCGTCGTTCTGGAGAGGGGGAGAGCCTCAACCCTTGGAACGCGTCTCTGCCATTTCCACATTCCCCACCCCCCTGGGCCCTTTTGCCCCCCCCATGATGCCGGGACAACGCCCATAGCTGGGTCCAAATATCGTCCGACTTAGGAGCTGGGTCTCACACATCGACGAAGCATCTGGACCGTCTGTGGGTCACAGGGAACATTCCGGAAGCGCCATCCTTCACGCGGATCCCACACTCGCATATGTTAGACTCTGCTAAGTGCAAGGCAACGGATGTGAGACACGGAAGTAGCGAAACAGCAAGAAAACCGCAAAATAAATGCAAAGAAACACACAAATCGTGATGGCAGAGCCGGCGTGCCCCCTCCCCATCCGGCCTCTGCTGTTGCTCGCCATCTCCTTTTTAGGACGCGGCGTGGGCGTCATTTATGTGCCTTGGATGATCTCCCACAGGTAAAGAGGGGAGCGGTGGGGTCACATGACTTGGCGGCCACTTGACAGGATGCATTCTGGGAGAGGTTGGGGTTTCTGCCAGGGCAACCCGAAGGGAGCTCCTCGCCGGGGCTGATCCTCTGGCGGGGGTCTGAGACGAACAAGGAGCACTTCAGAAGCCCACACGGGCCCCACGCCGTGCTGAGGAGGAACGGGACGGGCCTTGGATCAGCACACAATGCCGGCCCGTGTGGCGGGCAGCCCCGGGGAGCGTAAGCGTGGGCCCGGCTGGACAGCAAGGAGGCGCTGATTCCCACCAGCGGACGCTGGAAAAACAAAGACGTTCCGGTCACTCCCTGCTCTCTGTTTGTCTGTTTTGGACGGAGCTGCGCTTCTACTTGACAGGCTTGCTGTTCAGGTTTTTTTTTGTATTTGATGCAAAACAGCACACGGCCCCAGGCTGGGAACCCTCAGGGGCCTGTGAGTCCAAAGGCCCAGCTGAACAGGGGCTTTATTTGCCCTTTGTAGAAATACAAGAACAGGTACATCGGAATGTGTTTTTTGACATATCCCATCATGCTCTCCTTTTCTTTTTTTAAGGCAAAGACCCAGATATAGACATCAGACCAAAGTGTGAGTTGATCATCCAGCACCACCTAAGTGTGTTTTTGAGGGTTCAGGATTTTGGTCCAGGGACTAACAGAGATGTGGCTACTCTGCCGAGCCTGAGATTCAAAGTGGCAACCTTCAGATCACAGGCACAGAGGCCTAAACCAGTCAATCATACACTACAAACATAGCTGAAGACTGTGCCATGGACCGAAAGATAGATGCAAAGGCATTTGTGGCTGGACATCGAGCCCAACCATCACTTAGGCGTGTCCATTCTGTGAGCACTACAAATGTAATTATGGATACAGGGTAACAAGAGAAGATTGTTAAGCTTGTCTTTTCACAGATATAGTGTCGGACAAACAATTTCATAACCAAAGAGCTTCCCGGAGCTTTGACTTTTCAGCAGGGGCTTAGCGGACCCGGCATATTGCCTCACTAACTTCGGGAAGGCGTCGGGAGATGTCACACGTGATGCAAGCTTCTTCCAGCTCCACGGATGTTCCTTGAGCTCTGTAATGCTCTCACGTCAAAGTTCTCGAGCTCTGGGAAATGGCGATTTTCCGGGTGAGTCAGCCGGACCGGCCCAAAGACCGGAGAACACACCGACCCACCAACAGCAGGCTGAGACAATGCCGGCTTTCAGCTGCGAAGCCCACGGCAGGCCTTGGGAGGCTCTGCACGGATGTGGTTTTTCGATATGTCAAGAGGGATCACATGAGGATCTTAAAACAAATATGCACTGTACATAATAACATTAATGAGGTTGCCTCCGCCGGGCGCAATCCTCCCCATCTCCACCCGCCTCCCCAGCGTGAGAGAAATTTAATGTGGTCTAAAAAAACACAATTAGGTGCATGATGGCTTTTCTCCGCACACACTTGGTACACTGAGGTTCTAATCAGCTTGACTCTGCTCTCCTCGGCCTGCCTTACCAGGACTGCAGTCTTAATCACCCATGTTGGACTGCCTCATAATGAGGGCTGCTGTTTGCTTGCCCCATCCCCCGAACCACATAGGAGCACCTCGGTTCCCTCTAGTAGCCCCCAGGGGACACTGGGCTCTGGCTTTGACCTTGGACACGGTCTGGAAGCCAGGATCCACTGGGAGCTATTGGCTAGGCATAGCCGCTCATCGGTTGGGTCTCGTACCTTGCTGTGGGTCGTGTCCTGGTGCCAGTCGGGGACTCTTAAAGCGAGTCACACGTGAAGTATTCCCGCGGACGGTTTCTCATTGTGCCCCATAAGGACAACGTTGGTTCAGGGTTCTCACACCACAGTTCCCAGCTACCCCAGTGCATTTGAAATCTCACAATGCAACGCCTCTGGATTTCTGAATTTGGCCTCCCTGATTGTCTGTCATGTGACTTGTGTCGATCTTACTGCTGTTGTCCTACTGCTTCCTCAGCCTCGGACAAAAACAATAGCTGAAAGCAGCCCTTTTATGCGAAAACCTGTTATGCCAATTCACTCTCAGAGATTAAGCAATTTACCGCTTGGCATGACTTCGTCTGTGCCCGTGTTGGAAAAGGGACCAGGTTCTAATTCTTCCACTGAACTGCGGTGGGTGCTGAGAGAGCTGTGAAAATGCAGTCCCCCGCACCGCCGCCAGACCCATCAAGATGAGTACACCGGACGTGGTGGAGCCCATGCCGGAGATACAGGTCACGATTGCTCATTTTTAATTGTGAAATCGCCATATTAAGACTCCCAGAAACAGTTCAGCCAGACGTGACACCACTGGAGAGCCAATTTGCATTTAATTTGGTGCCGCCTGAAAAATAGGTAAAAAAAAAAAAGGGAATCCTTTACAGCATTGAAATGCAGTGAGGAAAGAAAAAATAAGTATCGTAAGCGACTTTCCGACGTGCAGCACCATAGATGGGGAGATATGGCTCCTCCAACGGCAATTAGGCGCCACGCGTGTAATATGCCAGAATCACTCTCACTAAGTGATTTCCTCTCTGTCAAACAACCGAAATTACTTTGAGTGATACTTTTCATTTAGTTAGCATCAAAACAGCATTCCCTTTAACATTCCATATGGGCGTCTAATACAAGGGATGCCATTAAACTGCTCCAACCAGATGTTTCCCCTGGCCCACCTATTAACAATGCAAATTTATTCATTAAACAATTTAATTGTGCCAGTGATTGACAGGCGGTACAATATTATGGGGGAATGTAATGGAGCCGGGCTAATAATATGTTAGTCATATTAACTCCCTGTGTAAGCAATATCCCTGCTAGCATTTATATGGATTAACCCCTTGTAATTCCTGATGCACAGCCCAGAACTCCGGCACCCCACCCAGCACTTGAAGTACAAAATGCTGCTTAATTACATACAGGCGGTAATCGCCTGATTTGGAGCAACACGAAAGCCGGACCTGTGAGAAGAATTACAAGGCTGTAAAGGGGAATCGATGAGGTGTGACCCATGACAGCCATAACTGGCAACCTGACCTGACTCTCACCTGGAGCAGCATACAGTCCGAGCGGAAAGCAGCTGGAATCGTATGGGCTGAGTTTCAAATTCTGTCGCCAGTGGTGGCTGAAGAAACCTGGATGATGTAAACTCTATCATGTTTACCCAACTATATCATGGACGGAGCTAGGAGGATGTCTGAAAAGTGTATATATGTGTAAATCACACCACCAAGGTTATGGGTTTGATTCCTTCATCTGACTGTATATGTGTAGAGTTTACTTGTTCTTCTGTTCATTTGGGTGTCCTCCAGGTGCTTTGATGTCCTCTCAAAGCAGAAAGTGTGCCTGTAATGGACTGGCAACCCATCTTGTGCTTAGCACAATCCTGCATTTGGTAAGTGGATAAAAGGTTGAATATTTAAATGATATACACTGCTTTTACTGGAACTAGGCAGAACTAGTATGCCAGTGGGTTTCAAACAATGGATTTATGGAATACAAGCTGTACCAAAACTAACAATTTTCACAAACCCATAACTTGTTATTTACACATACTGTCTATATACCAGCTCCTTGTCAACGCTTTGACTCGGTTCACCAGTAAATATCTTAACTGCCAATGTACGAAATCAAAGTAAATTGTTACAGATTTTGAAAGCTTGAGTAGGTAGCGTTACAATATGGGAAATACTATTGTAATCTCAGATAGATACAAAATACACATATTTTACAATTTTGGTTCACAGTGGATTCATTTTGCAGCAAAAAATATCAAAAGAACTCAAATTAACAAATTGGAAAGCCAGGACGAGGATCAATGAACGTAACTGTTCCTGTCAGGCCTCCACAGCAAAAGTATTATTTAAAGATCAAGGCCAGTCATTAATCTTTCAGAAGAACCACATTTTCCATCCTTCATGCACCTCATCTTATTAATAGAGTTTTGACAGGCAGTCCCCAGACACCTAACCCTCTGTCTAAGGACCCCATTACCTCCTGCTTCAGGATGTTGTTTTAGCCTCTTAAACGTTCTGCAGATTTTTGTTACGCCACCCTCTGTGTGAAAAATGTGTGGGTTAGGGAAACTGCAACTGTGTAATACAGGATGTATAAAGTTTCTGACTTCACAGCTGACCTCTCTTGGGCCCGTGGTGACCGCCCGGGTGCCTGCTGAGAACTCGCGGCATAATTCACTCTTGGCGTACTGGCCATTGGAAGTGGCAGGCCCTGACAAAGGCACCGCACAGCGAAGATTCAGGAAAGCTGGAACTGGGCCAGGGGAGCCAAGGCTAGGTGGGGTATGGCATGTGTGTGTTTGCGTGTGTTTAAATTAAGTGAACGTGAAAGATAGCTGCAGAGGAGGTGTAATGACTTCCACAAGCCACACCGGCAATGGGTTGCAGAGCACGAACGGACTCCACAGCAGAGCTTGGCTGAGCTTAGCGATTGCGTGTATTCTTGCTGTCTGGTGGGGGGGGTGGCAACACTTGCATTTTTAAGGCAGCACAGGTTTCAGCCACCTCATATCCATGTGCCACTTCGAAAAAGTTGTTCGCATGTCACACAGGAGTTTCAGTCAATTCTAAAATGAACTTCTCCATCTCCAGTATTGTTGAGGGAATCGTCTGCCCAACATTTCATCTGTTAGGTATCTGGCTGCGAACTTGGATTCTTTTTTTTTTGATACGCGTGTCAGGTTTGAAATGCTGACCAGGACATTCCCAGCGATGCAGAGAGAGCTGTGGTTTCGAGGCAGGACCGGCTGATTGGCATATCCTGCCGCTGACTAGTAACGGGGGCTTCGCTTGGGCAATCGATGCACTGCAGCATTATTATATATGTCAGTCAAAGTAATAGTTGTACTCAAAACAAGCCCCTCATCTCCTACCAGGGACCCCCTGCTAGATCTCGGCAGACCAGCTGGTCCATCGGCCTGAAGCATCATCACCTGGCTATGTGCTATAGACCTGCAGCCTTGAGGCAAGATCTCCATTCTGACCCTAATCGCAGCTCTGCTGAGTCCCACCTCCCCCCACCCCCTGCCCCCTACCCCAACCATCCATGAATAGACAGGCTGCTTCTGTGACTCTGTGGGGGTCAGGGGCTGGCTTTGTTTTTCTGGGGGCCATCTCATAAAGGAGACCCAAGGTACGATTTTGTGGGTTGGGGGTGCAGGGAACTGCATCTGAACCCTCTCAGACTACTGAGACCCATCATCCTTCAGAAGCATCCTACCGGCAGGGAAACCAAGACACACACATACACACACACACGCTCTGGAGCTGCTGCAGGACCTTGTGGAGTCTGGCTGCTCCCTAAAGCAGGGTTAACGTTCTGCAAGGCATGTAGTGGAAAGCCCCTCGCCAATGATCTGTAGCAGTTCATAGATTTTTATTGACCCCTCTCCCCGGCCCTCCTGACGGCAGATCCCCAGCTGCAGTGAGTCCCCCACCACCCCCCCCCCCACACACCCACACCCTTCCATCGCAGGAATTCCTTTGGGACAGGAACCGACAGGAGGGGAGGCGTGGATCCGCATGACTTCAGGGGTAAGTAATGGCAGGTCCAGCTTGTGATTTAAAACCAAGACGACCGTCTCCGGAACTCCGGTTTTCCACTCACACCATGAGCCGCATCCCTGATCATGTGACTCAGGTGGGACATGTTGGAGGGGGTGGTGGTCATTGAGGTGTTCTCCATCCAGGCAAGAGCTGTGCAGTAAAATACGGTAGCACTCGTGCAACCGCGGTTTGAATTGGCAGGGTCACGCCAGAATGCCGCCGGGTTATTTACGACTGACCTGACGCTCGCGGCTGCTGATGGACCCTGCCGTGCTGCTCTCTCGCGGCGCATGTGCTACCGCGGGTGTGTTTGGGAGCGATCCCCCACGCAAAAAGCGCCGCCCTGGGTATTCTCCTGTGGTGGACGCCAGGAACAAAACCTAATTCCATCTCCATATGGAGGCCTCCTTTTGTCAGGGAATTCGACCGTCCGTTCCGACAATAAACACAGCTCCCATGGCGAGTCCTAGCCGCACACGCAGAAGCATCTCAGCCCGGTCCGCCAAAAAAACTGAACGTGGTTCATGGCTGGCGTTTCAAACCCCATGGTCATTTCATATTGGACCAAAATCAGAAGGAATTACCGCATGTTCATTTGCGTTTACTTAACGGGGCCCGAGATCCTGCATTTACGAGCTCTATAATCATGTCAAATTTACTGTCAAATTAAACTGGGCAGCTTTCGCATACAATATAGAAAATGACGGTTTATACCTCCTAAAGCATCCTTATGTCGCCCTTCTGGTTGAATTGACCAGATGACGCTGAACAGAACACGGTACACCAAGGATTTCCTCGCCCTACATAAACACCTGGGCACAGACCAGCCTTCTGGAACAAATATAATGAACTGAAAATAAAACACTTCCTGTGCAGGCCATGCCCCCAAATTTCTGATTGGCAGTTTTGACCGTCTCACGTGTCCTCCAGTAACACCGAGGCACAGACAAGCTTCTTGAACAAATATGATCAACAAATAATATTGTACTTCCTGTGCAAGCCACACCCCCAAACTTCTGACTGGCAGCTATGACCATCTCACACGCACACCTCCGACACCAAATATCACTTTTGTTCCCCAGCAACTCGACACTCGTCAACAGTTCCCCGGGATCGGCCCAAGGCTGAGCATGCTTCAATCTGCCCGGCATGGCCCAAAAAGTGAACGGACTCCTATGGAGGGCCTGTTTTGTGCTTCTGGTGCTGAACACACATGGTCCCTCTAGACACAAGACTGGTTTATTCCAGTGCTCTGCCCCCCTCTCTCTCTCTCTCTCTCTCCCTCTCTCTCTCTCGCTCTTTCTCTTTCCTTCAAGGCATTCTGGAGAGGATCCACCAGCTCTGTATGCATGCTAATGCGCAGAGCAGTGCTCTTGGCACCAGGATTAATAAAAAGCCCCTCGTAAGCACACACGCGCGTGCACACAAACACATGCGCCCCGCACATTTCAATATTTATCTGTGTACCGTACCAACTCTATTCCTCAGTCTTTGGATATGTATTACTGCTGACATTCAAATCTCCCCTCTCTCTCTCCATCTTTTAAAATTTTTTTTTCTATATCAGCAATGCTAATGTTTGCCCTTAAATGTACCCAAAATGTAAGCTCTTGGTCCAGGATTTTTCCGACTAGTCGATCAGCAAAACGGCAAAGTCAGTTACTTGCCTTGGGCCTCTATTACGGCATTACGGAGTAGAGTCATCGGGAGGAAAGGATGGAGGACGAGCGTTACGAATTAGGCACCTCGGTGTTCACAGAGGGCCATGAGGCTTGTTCTGTGTTCTGATTTCTGCGGCTAATTTTAATTCACGGCGTGATGTGCTTTGAGCCCGACCTCACGGAGGCGGAGAGGCGGGCGCTTGTTTCGGCGGGAGTGTGGTGAGCTCGTGTTTGCGTTTCCGATGGCCCCCATTGCTTAGCACCCACCTCACACCTGTATCCCCCGGAGATGGTGGAACCTGGAGACGGCGCGGTAATCACAGAGAAAGTTCCGTGTCAATTAACAGGCGGACTGAGCGGAAGGACCTGGCGATGTCCTTCCCCCCTAATTGGCACTGGGGAGAGGGGGTATCTACTGTCAACACAACTTGAAAGCTGGGGGGATGAAATGAAAAATGGAGGGGAGGGGGGCGGCAATAGCTGAAAATTGTGGTTCGCCTAACCCCCGACATCTTATCGTTATGGTCAGGAATATAAATAAATATATAAACAAATAAAGTAATAATAAATGAATAATGGTGTCCCACATTATAGATGGCTGGCTCTCTCAGCCACCCAGCTGCATGGGGTGGGGTGGGGGGGCACGTAGGTTCAATTAAAATGACCATGAAAATAAAAAGAGGTGGGGGGGATGCGTAGGCGCTGGCCGTGTGCGGTCGCTGACTGGGGGGTGGGGACAGCATGTTACTGCCAGAAAGCCAGAGAGCCTTTCCCTTACTCAGCACTCCTTGCCTGAGGCAGAGGGGGGGACAGGATGGGGAACCACATGTCAACCACATGTCAACAATGCATATATGTAATACATAAAAAATTTTAAACAAATATGAGCAAAAAAATGTCCAGATGAGTTTGAGATACTTCTTGACACAGTTCTGTAATATACTGGTACTAAGAAAAACTTTTTTATACAAGAAATGAGGGACCCAAAAATGCTTAATGAGTGGTTCTGCTGAAGAGGTGAAAGCAGCCCTGGAGCCACGCTGTCTGCACACCTGGGGGCCGCGGCCCCGACAGGCAGCGGGTGGTCAGCAGCGCATCGCGCGGGGTTTGTACGCATCTCTGTGCAGACCTGCCTAACAGACTGGAGACAGACGATTAACCCAAACTGGAGCCTCCCGTTCAGCTTCTGACTCCGGACACTTGGGTCTCCTCCAGGAGCGAGGGAGGGAACTGCCTCCCAGCTCTTGGCCTCCTCCACGTGCTTTTCCGGTCATTTGTGTCTTTAATTTCTGGACTCCATAAATGCCCTCCTTCCCCAAATGTTTCTGACTTGAAAAACCAATTCCCGGCTTGTAATTGTGGTTGTCAAACAAGTGGATCTGGAAACCACATATAACAGCTGGGGGTAGTTTTTCCGAACGTGGGTTTATTTTTCCCGATGAGCCGCCCTTTCACTCAGCTAACGGATAATGCCGATTAGAAGGAGGATTCATCAATGCCGACATGGGCTTATTCAAGCGGTGTCTCACGCTGTCATTTTAATCTCGTCTCTGGCCCACATGACGACTGCTGACCCCCGAGCGCTGCGGCGATTTGAGGAGAAATTCCCTCTACGCCCAAATGGTGAGGGAAAACCGGGGGAAGGATCCTGGAACGATGATCCAGGCATCCAATATCCCTGCTCCCCAGGGAGAGGTGGGAGGGGAGGAATGTATGCGGCAGGGGAAAACTGGCCTCTTCCAGCCTGGACTCAAACCATGTGGAAAAAACGGCCCCGTGGGCTCCGGAGGACGAGAGCTGTACTCCGACTCTGTGAGTGATTAGTGTGGGCTTGCCAGCGGCACTGCCGGTCAGGCATATGTGTCGAGGGCAGAGAGCGGCCCTCGGGCAGTGCGCTGTCGGTTTGGGACGCGGACTTTCCCCGATCTCCTGAGGGATGGAGGAAAATTGGAGAAAGGCCGTGGGGGCAACACAGCCTGAGGGTTAGATGGATAATCCATAGCTTGGCTCAAACCTGAGCCCCCTTGTGGTTGGCTGGGTGCTTGCAGCTTGCAGAGCAGACAGACGTGCAGCTCTAACCATTACGGCGAGCCTGGTTCCCATCCACGCGTTTCTGCTGTGTTTGACCTGGTCATTTATTGGGAGAAAGATCGCCCGTTCTGCTTGTTTACTAAAACATCTAGTAACTTCTATGCCCACTCCTTCTCTTAATGGAAGCTTTATTTGGCGCCCTGTGTTTACTCTACTGATTATCTTCATCCGTTACTACAAACCCTGAAATCACTATTAAAAAAGGAAATGATGAGTGGGAGGGTCTTATGTGAAGAAACAGTCTGAGAGTTTTAAACCCTTTTTGTGCCATTAAGGAGGTGTTAGGTTCAACTCCCTCAGAACAACTTCTGGAACTGATCAACTTCATCTCCAGCATTTTATGTAGATACTGAATGTCACATGAACTGCTCTGTTTGCATGGTTTGTTTTGAGACTACTTATTTGTCCTATCCATCCATCCATCCATCCATCTTCGAACTAGTTATCCAGTATAAGGTCGGCATGAGTCTGGATCCTATCCCAGGCAGCATAGGGCACGAGGCAGAAGACTGGACAGCATGCCAGTCCATCTGAGGGCACACACAGTCACACACATTCTCACACCATGGGCAATTTAGAGACGCCAATTCACCTAAGGGCATGTTTTTGGGCTGCAGGAGGAACTGCCCAGTGGTAACACGCAAACTCCACACACATTTTAAAACATAGAAATGACTTTTTGACTTTGACTCAGACATACTGAATATATCTGAGTGTCCGACCCTTACTTTATTATAGGGTAAAATTCATAGAACTCTTTACATACACATTTTCTATCCGTTAAGGTTATGATGTGTGTTTTTATTTGTTGTAAAAGTAATTCAAAATGTGGATATATGATAGCCTTACAGCAAATATGAAAAGATATCAAGCTGTAGATATTTTAAAGAACGCAGAATTTTGATGCCTTTTATACAGGACTAATAAGGACTACATTTTGTTCTTATCATTTTAGAGTGAAAAACAGCGTTTTTTTTTTTTAATGCACCCATCTTCAATGATCACTTACCCAGTAGTGTGTGATGGTAAGTCAGGAGTCTGTCCCAGAAAACACAGGGTATGCGGCAGGGGACACCCTGGATGGGATGATGGGCCATCACAGGGCACACACTGCCACAGTGAGCAACTTAGAAACACCAATTTAACTAACCGCACATGGACTGTAGGAGAAAACCAGAGGAGCCAGAGGAAATAGTGGAGAATACAGACAGAATATAGGGAGATCACACGGAAAACAGGCAAAATATAGGGAGTGCATGCGGAACACAGGCAGAATACATTGAGAGGATGAACAGAGAGAGAACTGAGGGAGGACAGAGAGAACACAAAGACAATATGGGGAGAACACAGAGAATACAGGAAGAACACAGTGAAAACGCAGGGAGAACATTGGCATAATACAGTGAAAACACAGGCCAGAATACAGAGGGAATCCAGGAAGAACACACAGAACATAGGAAAAACATAACAACACAGGGAGAACCCAGGGAGAATACAATTGGAATACAGTATGGACGCAGGAAGAACACACAAGAACATGCAGAACACAGGGAAAATACAGGATGAACAGAGGGAGAACAGAAAGAATACAGAGAGAACACAATGAGAAAACAGGGAGAATACAGGCATAATACAGTGAAAACACAGGTGAGAATACAGAGAACACAGAATACAGGGAGAATATAGGAAAAATATAAGGAAAACACAGGGAGAGCATGGAGAATACAGGGAGAATATAGAGAATACAGGGAGAGCATAGAGAATACAGGGAGAACATAGTGAATACAGGGAGAATATAATCAGAGCACAGGGAGAACATAGAGAATACAGGCAGAATACAGGAAGAATATAATCAGAGCACAGGGAGAACATAGAGAATATAGGGAGAATACAGGAAGAATATAGTCAGAGCACAGGGAGAACATAGAGAATACAGGGAGAACACAGAGAATACAGACAGAATATAATCAGAGCACAGGGAGAACATAGAGAATACAGGCAGAATACAGGAAGAATATAATCAGAGCACAGGGAGAACATAGAGAATACAGGGAGAACATAGAGAATACAGGCAGAATACAGGAAGAATATAAGGAGCACACGTAGAGCTGGGGGCAAGAATCAAAGCTCCAAGACTGGAGGTTTGAGTCTGAAGTGCTCGTCATGCAGCCTTCCTGCTGTTTCCCCTTTAATTTCTTCTTTTTTTCCCAAATGTTTTCCTACAACAGATATACCAGCATCAATTTGCTGTGCCTCCACTCAGGTGAGCTGTACAGATATATATACAGAAACGCATCTCACTGAGCCGGGGGCCAGGCTGACCGGAGACAGAGATAGTAATAAGCTTTAACTGCACACTCAGTTCTGATTCATCGCTCTCTGCTGGCCGCCGTAAGGCCTGCATTCACTTTCGGGCCTGTTTGGTTCTATCAGTGTGCCCTTCGGACCCTCCTGGACCCGGGAAAGCCATAAGCTCCACCAGTCATGGAAGCACCAGCTCCAAGGGCCGGCTTGAGTTTGGCCTGGTGTCTGAATGTGAAGCGAATCTTAAAATTGCACCCCCCACTCCCCATTACAGATGCATTTGTTCTCACCCCCTGGGGGGGTGGGCAGATTAATATCCCATTTAAAAACAACAGGCTTTTCCTTAAAACAATATGCATCTCGCTGCCACAGGTAAGCTTGTTGAATTCATTATAATGCTTCACTTTAGAGCCCTGTGTGTTGCTCTGTGTGACCTCACACACATGGGGGGACAGGGTGGGGGGGACTACACATTCACAGGTTATAATGAGAAAGAAGCCACTGACCCTCGGTTAAATCTGGTTAAAAGCATAAAGTCCATTTCTAGTTAACAACCCTACAGCACAACTGTGTGAAATTTGCACCTTTAATACATAATGCTCTGTATTACCTTTTAATACGTCATTCTGTATAGGGAGACCTATCTAAATACAAGACTAAGTAAAATGAACCAATAAATAAACGCTGCAGCTCTGTACTAGATAAGTCATTAGCGAAGATTTGTGGATGGATAAATAAATATATAGTTATATAAATATATATACAACTGAAAATAAATACACCAAATATAGAAGAGATGCATTTATCTGTGCATGTTTCAGTATAATATATCAGTAGCTAAATTAGATAAACTGAGAAATATTTGCTAATGTGGCTCTAAACATATGATCCCCATTCACATGTGTCTGACTGGACCTCTGTATTAATAAGGATGTAGTAAAGGATGGGAACAGGGGCCCATGTGATTTCCGGGGGTTTTCTCTCGCCACCACGCCCCCAGCTGTCACAAGGCACCCTAGCATATGGCTAATTGCAACTACGCTATCTATGAGCTGTCCATCATGGCTTACAAAGCAAACAGTATACCTAAACGACGAGAGAAGCCGAGCCAACGGTTCCAGATTTTATCTCACGGCCAAAACCAAGTCGTCGTACGTCAAGCTCCTTGCAGTTTGTGTTTGAAAGACTTTTTTTCTGTAGAATATTAAAGCATTCCAGTGGCTGAACAGAGCTCAATAACCTCAGGTGAGGTGTGTTACGCTTAGTCTCGTGTGCTGAAAATGCTTTATATCCTAAGGCTACATTTCTGTTGTAATGATTTTTTTTATGATTGGAGAAGGACCTGTTTTTATTTTGAGGGTATGTTTTATGCGTAATACCGATTTATACAAATGAGTACACGTTGCTCGTAAAGCAGTTTATGGATGCCTCCCTGGACGCCGTGACATGCATGGGAACCAAACTGAGGTGGGAGTCGCCTCAAGAGCGCCGCAAAGACCGGCTGTATATAATCTTCTAAACAGATGGTGCTAACGAATAATGCCCATTTGACATGACGGCAGACAAAAGTCGTCCACAGAGGACCTGGCCGGTGTCTTAGATCAAGGCGCTGCCCCCACTTCATCTCGCCATCAGCCACATCCAATTCAAAGGGCGCCTGGTGCTGACGGAGGGCGCCGGCCAGTTCTGCCCGGAGACGGGTCGGACCAGTCTGAGTGAGAGGTGACAGGAACCAACAAAGAACCCATCATTTTAAATGACAGAATTAGCAAAGTCTTGTGTCGGTTATGGGAAGATCATTTGATTTTATACAGCACAAAGCTCAGGCTGGCTTTGAGAAAACACCATGGACCACAGAACACGCGGGGGAGGGGCATATTTTGGTGCATCATTAACAATGCAGTGATGATTAGTCATAAATAAATCACCTACAAATAAATTCATGCCAACCAAAGAAAATTTACAAAAGCCTTAATTATAGCTGTGATTTTTAAAACAAAAGGTGACATCTCGTTTTTCAAAAGCAAATAGACCAGTTGAATACCCCCCCAAAAGTGAAAAGTGAAAGCTATTAACTGCCTTTGTCGACACGCCACAGCACGCAGTGCACAACAACGAAATGTGTCCTTTGCATTTAACCCATATGTGAGATCGTGACAGCAACGGGCAGCTAATTCAGTGCCTGGGGAGCAGTGCCTGGGGAGCAGCACCTGGGGAGCAGTACATGGGGGCGGCACCTTAATCAGGGTACCTCAGTGGTACCTTGCTGGTCGGGGATTCGAACCAGCAACCTTTTGATTACAAGCATACTTCTACAGATGCAATTCCCTGGACCTTCAGCAAAAATTTATGATTTGTTGGGAATCTAGGTATTATTTTCCAAAAACATGTGACAGAGACA
This sequence comes from Mormyrus iriodes, assembly GCA_011763525.2. Classification (NCBI taxonomy): domain Eukaryota; kingdom Metazoa; phylum Chordata; class Actinopteri; order Osteoglossiformes; family Mormyridae; genus Mormyrus; species Mormyrus iriodes. Next base: position 667,887 of record JAAGVU020000015.1, on the reverse strand, counting down.
ATTAATTGTGACAGAGGATAAAGCGGGAAAAGACTGGAATATCTTGGCAGGAATTCTTTGTAGTAAAACGGTACTAAAGTACTGATATCCTCTGACAGAAAATATTCTCATGTTTTCTGTCAGAGGATGTCAGTACTTTAGGACCGAGCCGAGGTGTCGTTCACAATGTCCTGATGGATATAATATTTGAGGGGTTACTTCAGACTCCCTATTGCTTTTCGTTCTCATTCTGGGGCTACATTCTCCGACTACAGGTAACGACCGCGCACGGACACCGAAACGAGACATCTGAGACTGCAGAAAGTTTACACACGTTTAATACCTTCGCCTGCATGGCGCTCACATTCACATGGCTAAAGAAAATAGGAGAGGCAGCTCGGACACTGGGGGGCCGCCATCAAATGGCCGCCGATCCCTCCCCTTGTACGGTTTGTGCTGGGCGCAGTAAAAAAAAAAGTAGCTATGAAAACTGATGAATAGATGGCTGTCCAAATAAAAATGATGAAGTCCTCGGCGGGCCATGCTGCCCTGGCGAGAGCCTGTACCGGTGCTTCCTGAACCAATTTTAGCAGAGATCAGAATGATGGCCCCTGTCAAGCTGTCCGTGTCGCTGCCTGAAAAACGCCAGCCCCCCCAATCTCACCCCCCCCACCGTCCACCACCACAGGCCGCAAAAGGGTTTGTTTTTTATTTATGGTGACAATATAATTGGGATAATAAAGACCGTAGGCCACATTAAGAGCGAACTGGCATATTTACTGTTTGTGAACCTGCCCCCCTTGCGGCCCCCCCACCTCCGAAAATCAGGTCCTGCTGCACGCCACAGGTGCAGAGATTTACACGGGGGGAGATTTACGAGGGCACAACTTAGGGGCGGAGAGGGGGCACACTGCCCTCTCTCAGAGAACGGAAATGCTCGGGCTGGAGGGGATTGGCAGGGCGGGACTTTTAAATGAGCACAAATGGGTTGATTACTTCCCCTAGCCCCCCCCCCCTTCTCAGGGCATTCGGGGACTTCTAGGCTGAACACGTAATATGGCAGCTCTGTCGCTGTATGTCATGTGACCTAGTGACATCATCACATTCAGGTCATTATCTGTGTCTCGTTAATATAAAACGTACTAATGCAAGAGTACGTTCATATTGCTGGATTCTGATTTCTTATAATTACTAACACTAACGTAAACAATAATTCTCATACTATTAATAATGCTAAATAAAATATTCTGAATATCATATTATGCTGGTGCATTTTTAATTTAACCTTAAGGAATTTGCTCTCAGGTCGGTGGCAACATAATGTAACATTTAAGATTATGCTGTGGTATAATAATCCCACCATAATTAACATTAGTGGGTTGCCGTAGCTACAACACATCATTTTGTTAACCCCATTAATGTATTTGTTTTAAATAAATAAATAGATACCGATAGGCCTAGAAGAGAGAATAAAAATAGATAAAAGAAAATAAGAGGTAAAAATACCTCTGAGGAAGGATTTCGAAGCTTGTGTGAAAACAAAAACCATTTTAGCCTGGTTTAAAGAGATTCACATGTGGCTTTGAATGTTATATTTATGACTGTAAAACAAGGGCGCATGTCAGACAGGAACAAAAAAGTGTGATGTCTGATGCTCCATTCATAATGTAAAAAGAGTTTATTAAAGCTTTGAAACAGAATCCCGTTTACAGGAAATGGTTCTTTTTTAAAAAAAAGAAACTGCTCTCTTTGATGCCCGACTGCATGAGGTTGTGGAAACATCTTCTGAAAACCTTACCGGCAGGGTTGGCTTTTTCAACAAACCTGACATACATTTTTAAACGGCCAAAAATAATTAATCTCACCCGGGAGATTTGCTCATATGAGAGAATTAAGTTACTGTTTGAGAAGGGAAAAAAAGGGAAACAGTAAGGAAATGTGCTCAGCGTTTCTGTTTAACGGGAACGAGGCGGCTTGTTATGGTAATACCGGTGGAAAGGCGAAATAGAAGGCCAGTCAGGAGGAGATGGTCATATCCGTGTTTCTATTCCCACCTGTTCTTCCCATCTTCCTGATGTTGTGTCATTTTTATTTTTTGCGTTCTCGAGCCAAATCATGGAGATACTTCAAATGAATAATCCTAATGGCAATATCATCCAGCGGGTGTATAACTTTATCAGCCCGTCGTCATCTTATCCGGCTGATATACGACCCCTTGTTTGGTAAACGGTATTCTGGGTGGGCAAGTGAGTAATTGTTTGGTAGGGGGATCTGATTGTTTTAATCCTGATCTTTTTTTTGTGATAGAATCCTAAGGTGTGGGGGGAAAAAAATAGGAAGTATTTACCTGGCGGAATTTTTTTTTTTTCAGTCCTTAAAATATTGGAATTATGGGTACGGTGCAATTCCGGCCAATCAGATTGTGAGTTTAAGAAACATATATTGGCACGGCGATAATGATCCGATACCCTCAGGAAAATATATTTTTAGTACAAGAAATTATAAATCATAAAAAAAAATCCTAGAAACGCAACAAAAATGTCGGATATATAGGGGAGAGAAGTGGCCGTGATGAACGGCGTCTGAAATCAGGTCCTGGAAATAAACGAGCCCTGCCACGGTGCGTGTGGATGGTACAGATGTCACAGCAGCGAGAAGGAGGGGGACTTTGCGGTAATGTAACGCCACTGCCTTTACGCAATGGCAGCAGAGAGGCCGGCCCCGGGGCCTCCTGGGCTCCGTAAGCCGGTGGCAGTCCACTCCATCACCTGCCTCCGCCCTGAACTCTGGCTGAACCCCAGGCCGGCACCAGCCGTTGGGTTTTTATTCCTTGGCATCTGCCTCTCTCCCGTAAGAGACATAAGGTAAGGCGCCCCCTTTGTCTCCCCTCTGCCCGGCATCTGCCACGCCATCTTTGCCGTTTTTAATAAGGCCCGCTAGTGGCCCCCCTCCCCTCCCGGTGCGCCCCGCGTGGCCACAGAGAACGAGCGGGTTGGAAAACGGGGGTGGCAGGGGGGAGGGGTGCGCACAGAGGTGAGAATTGGGGAGAGGGCTGGAAAACAAGACTCGCCTGCCTTATCCCATCCTTCCACCGCCCTCCTGTCTTTCTGCACTTCCCCACATCTTTTTCTCACTCTGCCTCTTCCTCTCTCTCTCTCTGTCTCTTTCCCCTCCCCTTCACAAACACGCCTGCTACCCTGCCCTTTCCTCTTCAAACTAATTACCTCGGCTACCTTGTACCCACAACCCCTGGGGATGCCAACAACTGTCAGACCAGTATTATTTTTGAAATTTAAACAATCATCTTACGTGTGCTGCTGCTAAGATCCTGGCCTTTTCTGCGGCTTCGACCTTCAGTAATTAATACCCCAGGGCCCATTATTGGCAAAGCCTTTATCCTTTGGGCCAAGAAGCCTCTAACCCGCTAATTACGGGCAAGCAGCTAATCTTCCAGCCCATGTGATTGACAGGTACACCTATTCTACTAATTGCCTGTTGCAGACAACACCTGGTGAACTGAACTGTCGAGGGAACCTGGATAGTACCGAAAACTCCTATGGGTCTTCCTGGCGGCTAGGCAAGTTTTTGTGCGAGTGTGTGTGTGTCCGTGTGTGTGTCCGTGTGTGTGTGTGTGTGTGTGTGTTTGTACGCACTTAAATCTGATAAAGAATAAAAGACTGAGAGCTGAGCTCCTGGCCTTCCGAACGGAGACTGTCACTGAGAAACACAGCATAAACTTTATTTTATTTAGGAATAATTCTTTAAAAAAGCCAAAAACAATATAATATTTAACACCAGCCTACATTTCTATCTGCTTGGTTTGAAATGCAATAATATAAACTCCAGATTTAGGATTTGAATAAAATGCTCTTCTTTTTTTGGGCCGTATATGTCAGCTACTGAAAATAATATGTTAAGAGTGTTGCTCAAAAAAACTTCAATGGTAAAAGACGGCTGGGGCGGCACAGTGGTGCGGTGGGTAGCACTGTCACCGCACACCTCTGGGACCAGGGTTCCAGTCTCCACCCAGATTCCATGTGTGGAGCTTCATGTTCTCCCCGTGCCATCATGGGGTTTCCTCCGGGTACTCCGGTTTCCCCCCCACAGTCCAAAAACATGCTGAGGTTAATTGGAGTTACCAAATTGTGAATGGCGTGTGAGTGTGCTCTGCGATGGGTTGGTGCCCCTCCTGGGTTGTTCCCTGCCTTGCGCCCATAGGCTCCGGACCCCCTGCTACCCTGAATGGGACAAGCAGTTACAGAAAATGGATGGATAGTAAATGAGGGTTGTCTAAATTGTGTAACGATTAAATGTAAGTTGTAGGGTTGATTGCGATGTCTCAAATAACACACAAGTAGTAAATAAGTTTTGCCCCATGAATGATTGAAAAGCCTTAATTCTCATTCCAAATGTATTATAAATGCATTGCATCTATAATCCTGGTAGCACCTGCAGAACTATAAATGTAAATATAGTTTTTTTACAGCGATAACTGTTATCATCAATGTAAATTCAGAAGTTCATGTCAGTGCAAAGAATTATGGGAAAACCATGAACTATTCCCCAAGAACACAGGCATGAGGCATGCAATAACAAACTAGGCTAACAATAAAACAAACAATCAATATGCAAAGGAATATTTAATAGTAAAACATAAACTAAAGGAACTCTATACCAATAAAACATTCATGCATCCATCTTCCATAATAAGGCTAGTACGGGATGAATGAATAAGGCCAGTACAGCATGAATGAAGGGGAGAAACAGATGGATTTCTCTATGGAGAAAGGAGAACATGAAGAGAAGAGAGAGACAGGAGGAGACAGACATGGGTGGACAGCAGAAACAACAAGACATGGACAGAGAGGATAAGGAAAAGGACATGGATGGAGAGACAGGAGGATATGGAGAGGAAAGGAGAACAAAGATAATATACGGGAGGAAAAAGACATTAATGTGCAGGAGAGACAGCAGGACATGGACAGAGAGTATACAGAGGAGGACATGGATGGAGAGAAGAGACAGGAGGACAAAAACAATGTACAGGACAGACAGGAGAACATGGATGGAGAAGAAAGACAAGAGGACACAAACGGAGAGAAGAGACAGGAGGACACATTTTAATGTACAAGAGAGACAACAAACATGGACTGGGAGAATGAAGAAGGAGACATGGGTGGAGTGACAGGAGGACATGGAGAGGAGAGACAGGAGGACACAGATATTAATGTACAATCGAAACAACAAGCATGGACCTAGAGGATGAAGAGGGGGACATGGATGGAGAGATAGGAAAACACATAGAGGAGAGACAGGAGGACAAAGGAAGGAAGATGCAGTAGGACAAAGCTGGTGAAGAGACAATGGAGGACATGGATGGAGAGAGAGTCTCTGATGATGCCTTACAGGGGAAGCAAGTGCACTACCGCGCAGTGGAGGACGCTGGCGGCAGAAGCGCAGCCTGGGGGCACGATGACGCCTCGCCAGCTGAGGAAGAGAACACACATCCCCCACCCCTGGGGGCCACTCAGCATCTCCCCCCTCAGCTTCCAGCTTAGAGGGACCGGCTGCTGGTACGAGGACGGTACGGACAATGGGTGGCTGTAAATAACACTGCGACATAATTAACGCACCCCCATACACTGTACCTACCGCTACAAGCCCTTCACGACAGCTTTATTTAAAACACACCACCTCAGCTCTGCTAAATCAGCCACAGGGACGGAACGACGGGAAGAGGTTTGGATATGTACCTCTTTGAAGATCAGTTTGGAAGGTGATTAAATTATTCAATGGCATGTGAGACATTCGCCTTGCAGTTTGTCAGGGAGGAAGCAATTGATCTCACACATAAGTTGTAATTTCAAGTTAACAGACGTGATAATTAAGATATGATCTTTTTTTTCTGCTGTTGCATGTTGTTGAGACTTATCCTGGGGAAGTGTAAAGATCTAGAAATGTAAACTCTTAAAGGAACACTACCACATTCCCAGTATCCTATTCTGCCACTTTGAGCATCCTCGGTGTGCATCTGGATTCTGGGGCTCCTTCCGAAGCTCGCCGGTCCGCTAGGAGCCCAGACAAGAGCTCAGCCGGAGCACAGGATCTAGGGCCCAGCCGGCCTGTAAGGGATGCAAGCCTCCAGCCGTCGTCTGTGAACAGGAAGGGGCACCAAGGAGGGAATTCAGGTTCCCATGGGAAGCAGTGGACAAACAGCCCAGAACACTTAAAACATTTCGGACAAAAAAAAAAAACATTCTGGGCAGCGGCCAGGATTAAAAACAGCTTGTTTACATGAAGCCGTAATAGACGTTTGCGGTGAGGAGATAATTCCATTTTAAAACAACGGCGAGGCTTCCCCATAAACCCCAGTCATGCTCTCACGGTGCCACATTAACCCACAGTGGCACGTGACGGAGCCTCCCAGGACCGAGCCGGCAAGGCCTGGTGGAGGGGCGGGTCGTTTGGCTCGCCTCCGCTTTCTGACACCCTTTAATGCAGCTTTAACCGGAGCCTGAGGCGTGTGCGCCTCACCCCCCCGGAGGCCCTGCACCACCCGGGCGCACCATGCCCAACACCTCATTTATCAACATTGTTCAGGAATAATGATTTATTTCCTCATTACGTATGCACAGATGTCTGGAGCTGGAGGACGTGGCCAGGAGTTGCCATCGGGGCTAGGCTCTGGCGGAGGAGTGCCTGGGCCTAGGGGTCACAGAGGGGTAAGAGTAAACATGTCAGGCTTGCCAAGGCAGGGGAAGTGGGCGGGGTGGGGGCAGAGGGGGGCAGATTTCCTCTTCTTCTGCAGGTGTGGTAGAACTCTGAGAAGGAGATCCCGGGGGTCTCATTTTCACGACCCATTTCCACTCGGTCCTGTCACTTCTTGTGTCATGCCGGGAGAGCCCCCTGTCGGGGAGGGAGTGCACAGGAGACACACTGGGAGAGCAGTAACGCAACCAATGGTGCGGAACAGGAGGCCGGGGAGAAACACGGGGGCCACTGTATCATGACATCTGTGAGCGATCAGGGCCCTGCAGAGCTGCGCCTGGGGTTTCATATCACGGCGCGCCATGTGAACCTGAGAAGTGCACTTCACCTGGTGGCCCCTGCTCGTCGGGGTCATTTGAATTGTCATGGCAACCAGCTCTCTGGACGTCTCGAATTGCAGGCCTTGCTAAGAAAATGCCATTAAAGACCAATTTGTTATCCAAAGTTATCTAGTTTTTTTTTCCTTTTTTTTTAATCTGGTTCTCAAAGTTGGAACCAAAGATTTAGTGACAGATGGAAAGATCAGAAGTTTTTCCCACGATTGATTGATATTTCTGAAATGGTGGTCCTTGCAGTGAGACATTTGCTAGAATCCAGCACTGCAGACTCCAGTGATCACAACTCCACCAAAGGCACACAACACACAAAACGACATAAAATGCAAACCAATTCCAGTTTATCCACTACCGTCCCTTCAGCAATACAAAGGGGGAAAAAACTCAAACACCACAGTTTGTACCCGGATTCAGGCAGGGAGCCGTTACTGTTTGACTGGACAGTGATGGACTGTTAATGACAGAGATGTCAAATCCGTCTTCATGCAGAAAAATAGACTTCAGGACTACTGACAGGCCAAAGTTTAACACTGATGTAAAGTATGTTTCAGAGTAGTTTTACATGACGATTCTTCAGAAGTATAAAAAAACCCGTGATTAATGGTCATCAGACAGTGTTACTATCTCTGCACCTTCACTCGACACCGTCAGAGTTGCTGGCAGCATCGTCCCAGCGAGATCCCCTGGAGGAGGCAGTGTGACAAAATGTCAGAGCGGTGCGACGGGGGCCGCGTCTGGCGGGGGCCAGAGATCCCGCCGATGAAATACAAACGAAGAGGCGTACCGCATGGCCGATGTGGGCCTTTAGCAAACATGGCCGTGGGGCGCTGAGGCGCAAAGCAAATACGGTGTGGTCTTGGTGACCGATAAAACGATGTGCCATTATGCCGTGTATGGAAGCATGGAGAAGTACATAGCAGGTGTGGACAGCGAAGCTTTCAGTGACCTCGACACTCCAGATCTGCTCCAGAGTCGTCCTGCACCATCCAACCTAAAACCATAAGACGCAAGCTACTATTAATCGCTTTAACACACCATATAAGCCTTGTATCACATTCCTCTTCTCTTTTAAGGTGTTTTTAATATCTGCTGTGCTCTGATTCTGTGCTGCAGAATGTTCCATCACACTGAGGAAGTAGCCCTCTGCCAGCCCCTGCATCATCCCCAAGTTTTTACTATCATGATGTCTTATAACCACCCCTTTCTCAAAGAAGTCAGAGAGTTGCCCCGCCAGACCTGGCACATGTAATTCCCAAGCCAGGAACAAAAATATTTCAACCAGGCCCCCCATGATGTACGACCCCTTGGACCTGGGCCCTGCCTTGGGACCCCCCCTCCTCTGGGCCTGGGGCAACTTCCCCAATAGTCTCCCTGAGATGGTGGGCTTGTACCCCTGCAATGATAGGACAGAGTTCCAGAGTAGCTGGGATTCAGAATCAACGAGTCGCACAACGTCAGTCAGCTACTCCGTTGAAAACATACCAAAAGTCTCAAAAACGCAATATGGAGTCAAAGGTATCTCCCCAACACCCTCACTTCTTCTCATATTTATATTTCCAGACAGGGGCAGCATTGTTCCTCCTTGTCTGCATTCCACATGTAGTGACACAGAGCAAGACTTAATGCACCTAGGAAGACAATGATTATCACCTCGGTAATCCTACAGCTCATTAGCTACGGCTTGCAATAATTAAGTTGGAGAGGAGCTTTGCAGAGAGGCGGTCCTGGGAGACAGCTCCTTGCTAATGCACACATTAACGGTAAAGGCGTTGCAGGACTAAAGAGACGCCTCCTTGATAGATGTCCTCTTGGAGGGTTTGGGGAGTGGGTGTTTGTCCTCGCCTCACTTGTTGGAAGTGATTATACGGCTTTATTGATTAGCTGTGTGTTGTGGGGTGAGGTTAAATAGTAGAGAGGTTGTTTGTTTAATTGAACTTTATTCCGCCAAAGGGGAATTCGTCACTGGGAAGTGCCTTTTAAATGCTCCCTCACGTGCGCTGGGTTTCAGTCGCTGGATGAGTGCACCTGGCTCCCCAGCAAGCATCCACGATCTGACATGTTCAGCTCTGGGGGCTGGCAGGCGGGAGGTGCTTAGAGTCCTTGGAGGAGTGTCTCTCTGTTTTCAAGGATGGATACCATCGTCCCGGGGAATGTTCAAGGATCGGCTATCCGCAAGTTCGTGCAAAACTCGAAGGGATGCCACCGGCTGTCGGGGGAAATTCTGAATTGATTTTTATGTTTGAGTAAGAACAACAAGAAACATCTACTGTCCCGGCACCACCCCCACCCCCACCTGACAAACCTAACCCCAGCATTAGGATGCTGCTGACCAAAACCATACAAACACTCCCTTGGAAACACAACTTGGTCATGAATAATGCAGTTTCACCATTGACCACCTCGCCTCTCTTTTGGCTGTCCTCTCCAGAAGGTCCATCCCGCTTCTCCGGAGGCCCATAATCTTCGTACCGGTCCCTTTAGCCAGAAAACTTCCGGTGCTGAACTGAAGAGCCTCGGCTAGGTCCAGAAAGTTCTGTGAAGGGCAAATTGTCAGACCGGATTCGCTGCAGTGTCCACTTCCTTGGTTGACAGAGGACTACGAGAAGCCTGGCAAAGGATACTGTACTTTAGTTGTGTGGCCTCTTCCCCCAGCTGGACTGGATTTGCATTCAGTTCCAAGTCTATTATGACCACAGCAAAGCTCTTTGGCTCCTTATAAACTTCTTGCTAACATTCTTTTAAAAACAAAATCCTTCGGAACATTTAAAGTCGTTCGAGAGACTAATTCCAGGTGAATCCAGTAAAGAAACATCCCACACAAATTAAACCTGGCCTTAATTTACGTGAAGTTTCTTCAGATTCTATTAGCCATCGCTGGCCAGGCTCTTCTCATTTCCTCTGAGAAACAGGGTAAATCTCGTCTTTTTCATTATTTAATGGAGACGTGTAGCCATGATTTATTCAAGCAACAAACCACAGTTTTCGTTTTTTTTTTTTTTTCCTTTCAACAAGATAGTGGGCACTAATGTCATATTATTTCACAGGCTATTCTGCTTTTGATAAAATACTAAAGTAAGCGGTAAAAAGCGGATCAAAACCACTAACTTTCTGAAGAGGACGGAGCAGAATTTCAGGATCGTAGAGCACGGCCTATCATTCGAGCATCACAGCTAATTGCGGCAGATGAAAGGATTAAAGGAGGATTTCGACGGCTGGTTCTCACCCAGCCACCGTCGTTTGGTCCAAACTGGGGGCATTCCTCACGAACCGTCACTGAGAACACATCAGAGGAAAATGATGCGACAGTGATCCAAAACGTGCCTTATACTGAGAATCATGTCTTTGCAAGGAAATATAAGAAATGCGCTTTGTATAATATATCTGCACACATTCCGTGAATGTTTATTATGCTGACATACGTAGAGATGCGTTTTCCTTACAGGGGACGCAGTGACGTAGAAGTGAGAGGCTCCAGTTTCGAATGCAGGCTTGGTGGTATTGATGCGGGCTCTAGATGCTATGGACTTTTAAAGAGCTGGTGTATGACAGTCAAGTAGATACCACAAACACCTGTCCTTCCAGTATCCTTACTACTTGTTTGGTACAAGGTGTGTGTGGAGCCTGTTCCAGGCTGCAAAGGGAAGCGAGGCAGGGGATATCCTGGGTGGGATCTCAGTCCATCAGAGGGACACACACAAACCACACACATCACGGGAAAATTAGAAACACTCGTTTTTGTTGTGTTTGTGTTTTTTGATTGTAGGAACACAGCAGAAGCCTGGGAGTAAAGCGATACAACAATGGAGATCGCAAACTCCAGTCACAGAGAACCCCTGACCCAGGATGTGAGGCTTCAGTGCAGCCACACACTACACCACTGTGCTCTCCTCTCTCAACAATAAGGTTTTTCTTTTTTTAAATTTTGGTCCTTTGTCAGTCAGTGCAAAAATATTAGTTTAAACTGATGAGATTTAAGTTTAATTGTGTATTTGCCACATATGACTATATGACTATTATTAACACACACACATACATGTGTGTAATTCTATATTTTAAGTTCCTTTAAAAGCACCATGAAGTCCGGACCCCCAGTGTGTCCCAAGTGCACACCCAGTGCGATTTCTCCTGGTGTCGAATTATTGAGTCACGCTCTCATTCTCCTGAAGTTCTCGAGGCCTTCTGCAGGACCTCGGCACAGAGTCCTCGCCAAGGTTTATGTGGGGAGAGCATTGTTGCTGATTGATCCCAATAGGTCTTCGCGGGCGAAAGTATGTTTGCATAAGGCCGAGAAGGGTATTGGAGTCCGTCCCCGTGATTTGAAAAGCAGAGCTCATTTTGGCGTGTGCCGTGCCGTTGCATGCTGGGAAGCGTGTTAATCCTAGGGCGTCCGCTAATTCCTTGAGCATTCCTGTAGACCTCCCATCTGGAAGATAAATATGCAGATTTTCTGAGGCACTACCTGTGTCTGTCCTACAGGGGATGTGTAATTTTCCATTTTTCTTCATGTCTGAGCACATACATCGCTACACGCTTCAAATATGTTAAATTTCTGGTAGCTAATTCTCCAAAAAAGAAAAGTATTTCATTAAAAAAACATCTTTGTTCCAATAGCTGTCACCAACACAATGGCGAAACTATTCATGGAGTATATAAACTAGGACTGTAACTATTCAACCTACCTATTAAATAAAATATGAGCTGAGAATATTAATATATATATTTAAAAAAACTAAGAAAATATTACATCTATGCAGGGAAACTGCTGTAATTGTTTGCTGTGTCCTGTAGCATCTCCCTTCATCTATCCAAACAGACTCAGGACGAAACTTAAACAAGTCCCTCTACCTCGTCCAACAAGGTAGCCCTGTGCGAATTTACATTCCCCGGCGCCGTAATTACCACCGTGCGGAGAGATAAAGTTGTTGTTGAGCCGTAAATAAGCCCCACATTCGGCGTGCCGTCGAAGGCCAGCCCGAGACACCGGGAGCTACGAAATAATCACCTCGGCGGCCCCTGGCTCGCATTTAATTTGAAGCCCACGTCGCACCCGGGCAGAGGGAGAGTCCGGAGACATTCCCCTCCAAGGCGCAGCCATAAAACCAAGCAGGAGAAAATGCTGATTGTCCTTGCTATATGATGCATAATTTAAAGTCTTTATTTTTTTGGTTCCGTCTGAACGTGTTGCTGAAGACAACGGGCTTTGAGTGATCCAAAACCTAGGGTCACGTTTTGGGGTGTCAGCTGGGGGGGTGACCCGCGGCACACAGTTCTCCCTGTAGCCATAGGGGCGGGTGATGTGTGGTTTAGCCTGTTAGGATGCTGCTCCCGTGATTGGAAGGTCGCCGATTTAAATCCCTGGGTTGACAGAATAAACAGTAGAGCCTGCAAAATAAATAAGATACATAACATTACCCTGATACCCGGTAGCTACTTCATGGAACCCCTTCCAAAGTAGCCTACCATCCTAGAATGAGAGGTCCTATAATTTCCCTCCCCCTGGTTCTTTTTTGTTTCATCCTTTAGCGAAATATCACACGTGCAGCATCCCTAACCATATCCACCCGTCAGCACGCCCCTCCCAACTAACCTGCTGGAACAGACCCCACCCCACCACCCACATCTCCATCCATCTCCAGCCTCAATTCACATCTTTCAGCTCCTGGCTTTCTATTACCCTGCTCCATTGGCCACTCCTGCGACTAAACGGTGTCATGACGGATCCAGTGAATATTCATGAGCTTGTCATGGATGATACAATCCAGAGGCACGTTCTGGAGAGCGTCCAGAGTGGGACTCACCCAAAAATCCCATGGATATTGGGTTACAACGGTCTGACGCTTCATAGTTTGCCAATTTAAACTATCACAATCAATCAGTAACTGAAAATGAATTAAAATAAGTTAGCGGTAATGAATCTTCTGTGAAGGAAAGGTCCCAGGATAAGTAGGCTTTGTTTACGCTTGATAGTATTCAGTAAGCTTGATACCCCACATCACTCTTGCTGCCGCAGAAACTATGGATTTGCCAAATCCTCACAACAAAATATAATGTATTTCCATGAATGAAATAAGGAAATCAACAGAATTAAACACCAGTCTTTGGATATCATCGAAGGAGCGGAGAAAGCCAGAGGAGAGACTTAGAGAACCGGAATCAGGGCTTCATCCGACTGATCAGCCTCAGAGGGAGGAGCACAAAGAGGCTTGTCGGGAACGCGGCCCTGCGGTCAAAGATGCCAATGATGGCAGAATCCAAACAGAATCCCGTGTCATCCTACAGTCATCCCACAGTCTGCTGCTTCTCTCCTTCACAGTTGTCCTCCTTAATCTGTCACTTAATGTGCATGAGGACGTTCAGTGCCACAGGCTTACCAGACCTAGTCACCTGTGATCGCTTGAAAATCACAACGGAGATACTGTGCCCGTGAACAGAAGGCTACCAGTTCAAATCCTGTGGCCAGCTTGAGTCATTTCACCGTTGGGCCCCTGAGCAAGGCCCTTAACCCTAGTTGCTCCAGTGACTGTCAGATCCAGCTTTCTCAACTGTACGTCGCTTTGGATAAAAGCATCTGCAATATGAATGTAAATATAATTGTAAATGTCTGTCATACTCTCTGGGTTCTGCAGTGGCCAAAATTGTGGAAACACCTATAGCATTTTTGGCAATACGCTTTAAAAATTACTACTCGGATACTGGCAGTAATGTTTCTAAACAATCAAAGAATATTACAAATATCGTACATCGGACGATTGAATAAGTAACTGGACCAATAGCTACAATAACATTCTGCAAACTCTAAAAGTTTCCACAATTTTAGCGACTAATGTAGTTAAGTCTGATTTGCTAGTGCTTGGTTGACTGCATTGCTGGATTATGGAGCTCCTCGCTTGTCTATGGGGGATGACAGCACGGTTTTGCTAGGCTAAGGAGGGGGGGGGGGCAGTGAATGCATTGTGCTGGTCTGCATTCAGCTGACAATCAAATCCCAGGCTTTCAGGGGGGCCTTCACAGCTGTTTGATTTAGGGCCGCCATTACACAACGCTCAGTGCAAAAAAACAAAACGTACTCGGAGATACTGCTCTCCTCGGAAGTAAATATTTCGTGCTGACGGGTAAGAATGTTGATGTTTATCTGAGGTCGAGTCCAGGTTTCCTTCGCATGGTTTCAGGACCAAGTGATTCGTACCCTGGAGTTTCTTCTCCCCGTCGGTCGTGTCACTGCAGGATTTACCTAAATCCTAATAGCTTTTTTTGCTGTAAGCTTCCATTTCATAGTGAGCTATTGGACTATTCCAGAATATTCCCCGGTGATTGAAAGGGAAGTATTCAGGACATGATTTATGGTTGTTAATTGTGGTATTCAAAATTCACAACGGACTACAATGAAAAAAAAAAAGGCCAAAAATTGTGAGATGAACATCTGGAATAGCTATTGTGGCTGATGCCAAATTCTTGTCCTGGGAGTAAAGTAAAACCAGGGCTGAATTTGAACGAGATGCACCCTGGGGATTATAAAATATTTTCCCCTGTCAACTAGGCCGCAGGCCCTCAAGTCCCAGAGCTCGCGACCTCTCTCGAACCTTGGCCCGCACTTCCTTCCCTGCTGGAGCTGAGTTTGCACTGTACTGAAACAAGACATATTTGTATTTGATATTAAACTAGCATCAAATGTGATATAAATCACGGACGAAGCGGCCCTCGGACCTGAAACATTTTCCAGTCCGCGCACCCAGAAAAATGGGAAAACAGTATGGTTTTTCCGCCGTTGCCCTTGGCGACACGGACTGAAGCAAAAACCCACCTGCAGCTTTTCGGGGATGGGGGGGGGCCTTTGCCAAGGCCTACATAGCGGCCCCCACCAGTCTCCCCCCTGAAAACCTCTGAGTACATGAAAATGATTTGAACCGTTTCCAGCCTCACTAATGATCGCTCTCTCTTCCTCTCCATCCCCGGAGTCGTCCTTGGCGATGCGGCAGCGCATCCCGAGCCGACCCTCTCTCCACGGCTGCGGAATTTTCCCGGCGCATGATGAATACACTTTAACGCAAATTAAGATCGCTTGTGGGACCAGCCCAGGCTTGACACCGGGCTTGCTTCTCGTACAGGTGTCATCTGTAATTATTAGCCCTCTGCAGTCAGCATGGCTGACTGTGTGTGCATATATGACTCGAGATATTCCAGAAGTTTCCCACTGACTATTTCTTATGTCCAAAAAAAAACAAGCAAAGCAAAAGTAACTAGGGGAAAAAACTTTTCAAACATTGCTGGACAGGATCCAAATTTGACACACAGCCACACGTACAGATTATGCTAATATCAAACCAGTTTCTATTATAAGTCACCCATCCATCATCCGTCCAACTTCCAGACCCTTATCCAGTACAGGGGCATGGTTGGCCTGGAACCCATCCCAGGCAGCACAGGGCACAAGACAGGGGAATACCCTGGATGGGATGCCAGTCTATCGCAGGCCATGCACACAGCCACACTCACACACTAATTTACATACTCCAATTTGCCTCATTGCACCCACAGTGATTAATTCTAATACCCCATCCTTCCAAATAACCATCCTCAAGATCCCTTTGATAAACCTCTTCTCCTCAAACACCTTCACAGCGGCAGGGGGGAACAGATGGACACATATGCATCTGACCTAAAACTCATCTTTCCTCTGGGAAGCGTTTACATTCACTGTGTCAGAATATAGCAAATTAGTGTCTGCAAATTAAGTTCTATTATGGGGAGGTTAAAAAATTGGTTTAAAAGTTCTGAAGGCAGCGAGCCACAGTGTCATTGGAAGTTTCTTAAAGGTGTTTTTGGGAGAGTTACAGCAGGTGGCAAATTGGCTTTATGCGATATGTGAATGTACGTAATTCATAGCACTGAATATCACTCTGCTAATTCACTCTTATTTGACGTTGACTGATTTCCTCCTTGCGTTCCCCAGACCAACTGAAACATCCCACAAATTTCCAGCACTTTTCCACTTAAGTGAAATAATCATCAAATGTTTTCATCAACTTTTATTTCTGTGGGTTCTAATCCTAGTGCAACGAAAATCCAGTTTCGAGCTTAAAGACCTCACTAAGGAAGGTCTTGGATCGGAAACAGAGATGGGCCTGCGAGTGGAAGTCTGATGCTTCTTCCTCTCTGTGTTTTGAATTAAAATTTGAACCATTTTCCAAGGTGGTACCTGTCCACCATGCGGTCTGTGAAAGCCCGTCAGATGAATACTCAGTGACTGGGAGATGTGTCAGAAACAGAAAGCTTATTAAAAAATTCATTCGGACTTGATTCTGTCTAAGAGACATTGTCTGGCTGAAAATGACACACACGAACTCACACGGCTATGCTTTGCGTGTAAAATTCCTTGTTGGACTGAATGGAATATCTGAAAAAATATTAGGTGAGTGGTGTAGACATCGTTGCCTCAAAAAACCCAGGTATAATTAAAATTTAAATGAAGTGCAGGAATTCTCCATAAATAAAAAATTTATAATAATTCAAATGAATTCAATTTAACTTTATTTAGAAAAAACAAAAAAAGATTTACAAACATGCAGTGGAAAATCAAGTAATTTAGCATCTTTTGTTGATTCATTTGACGCAGCATAGCGGTAATGTTCCCGTTTTCCCCCCCTTCTCAGGGTGCAGGCTGGAATAGAGCTTAATTGATGTTTACGATCTGACCTTTGTTTTGGCTCGGGAGGCTGTTTCGTTGTTACGAGTTTTGCTTGGCTAGCACCGGAAATATTGCGCGAATGGTTTTATGGTACTTTCCTTCGGTGGCCTTCCGAAGGCACTACGGAATAAACAACAGCCCTGTAAAAGCAATATTTCCCATGTTTTTTCCCTGACGTTTCCTGGTTTAGCTACACAGATTTATAAAACACGTATCAAAACCAAAAATGCAAGGAAGGTAGGAAAATGCTTGTGTTTTTACTTTGAAACGTAAAAAAGTCTAGAGTGTAGACACACACACAGAATAATACAATATAAATAGAACAATTCTTTTAATAGGAGTGTAAAACCGAGCTCCTGTATAATGTGAGAAAAAATATTGTATGACAGGCTCGCGTTTTATTCTTTATGGTAGCAGTAGCACGTAATAATAAATATATGGAAGAAGAGGGTTAGCTGAAACCGACAAAGGTGCGTAATCTCGGAGCGACGCAGTTCATGGGAAACGCGGCTGGCAGAACGACGCGCTCTGTACCGCAGGAGGTGTTATCTCCGAGCTCTCGCTACGCTCCCGGAGCCTTTGTCTAACATGCCCGCGGCTCGAACCCGTGACCCCCACACTCCGAAAACCACATCACACCCGCTGGCCGGGGCTCAGAGGACAATAAAACACAACTGTGGATTTACAATGGCCCTTCCATGGAAACGGGCCCCCGTCCGCCCCAGCAACGCGCCGCTGCCAGTAATCGAAAACACAAGCGGGGGTGATGTCGCCAAGATGCGCGATGCGCTGTAAACAACGCTTGATCTGAGGAGCGCATGGGGGGGGGCTGGTCCAGCAATGATTTCTGAGTGACCTGTCGTCCTAGAAGGAACACCGGACCACCTATAACTAAATTTTTTGGGGGGAGGGATTTATGACTCTGGTGATAGTTTTATCCTGTGATAAATTTTTTTTCCTTGGGTTCCCATCACTTCTGCCGTTGCAATACGGCAAATTGTGAGTGATCGCTCGACACAATGGACCTCATCGGCTTACGATGCTTTCATTGTGCTCCCATTGTGTACCATCCCCCCCCCCAAAAGGGGGCATCTTCATTCATTTACATGTTACATTTATTTAGCAGACATTTTGGTACAAATCAGGGTGCAGATGAGGGAAGCTTGGGGTCAGGGAGCTGGGTCAGGTCTGGAGCAGTTGGGGTTGAGGGCCCCGCCTAAGGGCCCAACTACAATATGACTGCTCTGCTGGATCAGGGAAAGGTAGAGATGGGTTCCACTCCACACTCTGAGGAGTCACTCTCAGGTAAATGAGGTATGTCAACACGTGGTCCAGCAGGAGGCTGAACCTTCTGGCCACCTTCTGAGCGGATGGTAATCAGAAAGTACTTTCACCTGCAAGTTAAACCTTGTAGCAACCGGGCAGCAGCTGAAGCCTGGGATGATTGATGACGTCGGCTATAGCATGGCGTTAGCAATCACCAGAGTACAGAAACGATCTCGTTCCCCTACCGAACACGACAATTCATTCCAATTCTTTATTAGAAACAGAACCTACTCATAGATACTGTCTATTGTGAGGCAACAGGCTTTAACTGCTAGGTGGCAAACCTAAGGGGCCGTGTTTTTGGCAACAGCACGAATGACACTGAACTACTGGAGAAGCCCATTGGTCACCAAAGGGGCCAATACTTTGCCATCTGCCCACTAGGTGGCAATGGCTATAATTCCACTTGCCGTCCCTGTAATAACAGGAAGCTCAGATCACCCTCTCACAGGATTTGTCGGGGGGAGGGTGGTTTATAACTGGCTATGTGGGATTAACGACACATGGATGCCTGTGTCTTGAGCCAATGAGCACGGAGGTCCTGTTCCCAGTAGGCCTCAAAATCGCACATTAGCGTTAGTGACAGTAATGTGACCCATCCCGCCCTGGTGTGCCATTTCATGCCCAGTGGCTGAAACAAGGACCCAGGTTCTGACGAGCTGGCATGGTCAGGCTGCTGCCACGCTGTCTCACGGCATAATTTATGCAATAAAGGGGACATTGTCCTGTAGCTTAATCCCCGTGATTGCATCACACGACACATGCCGAAATTGCCCAGGAGGATCCATGTAATAAATCTTTTCCGTCCTAATCTACTTTGCCGTCTAAGCACCTGACAGTCTTGGCAATAACTGGGTGGAGGTGTTGCGCGTAATAATGCATGAAGCCGACAGGGGGGCGACTTGTTCATCTCATCCCCCTCTCAGCTTTTTTGTCCTCCATTCCTTTCTTCCCTTTTCTCACATTGGGTCTCTGGCAGGAATGTTATTGGTACGGCAGCTGGGAACAGGGAGCGGAGGAGAAAAAAGAAAAAAAAAAAACCTGAAGTCAATTAGAGGAGTACAAAGTAGTTTTTGTCCCGGCGAAGGCGGGACTGTTGTTTTTATGGCGGTTATTTATTGCCTTATAACCCAGAAATCAAATTAGTTCATATTGAGTGGGCCACGCTTGGCCATGATTGATTCTCCGTACGGGTCTGAGCCGCCGTGACGGGGCCGGTTGAAGGAAATTGGGGAATAAGATCGAGCAGGGAGGGCCAATCGGAAGCTGGCCCAGGGGTTTGCTACACACCGGTTGCTCGTTACAGGTGAAAAGTGCTCACATAGGACTGCCCCTCCCTATTTCGAGAGGGGGGGCACTTGTTGCTCCGGGAAATGACTCTAGATGGTCTTCGAGGGGTCTCCACAAACGGATTCATTTTCCGGGAGTATAAATGGCACCGCCCCGAGACGCCAATGTCCTCCGCCATTTTGAGCTGCTGCCTCTAGGGGATGGTCAAAGGGCTGTTTTAGAGGGCCCTGCCCCAAAACTCTTGCATTGCGGTAGGCGGAGGGGGGGTCTGGGATGTGGTCCCGGGTTGGGGGGAGGGTATGTGCCTGTGATGTGCGTGTCGTTTTCGTGACCCTGCGACGCCTACGCCAAACACGTTCCCGGCCTCGTTACAGCTGATGAGGTGAGACGGCGACCTCACGGCACACTGCCACCCCGGTCTGTCCTCCACGCTAAAGAATTCGCACAAAAGAATGGATTTTTTTTAATTAGATGGCGGCCTGACTTAAAACAGAGGTCCAGAAAGTTTTATATTTCTTTTAAACATATTTCTCACGTCGGCCCCCATCGGTCTTGCCGGCCAGGATCTCAACTCTCCCCCCCCCCCCCCCCCGTTAACCCCTGCAGAAAACTAGCAAGCAACTGGTCAACAGCGGCTGTCTGACAAGTTCAGTGGTCGGTTGGGGTTCAGCTCTGGGCATCGCAGGCAGAGCTTAGGGAAAATGGCGTTCGGACTTGGATGCACGGCGCTCCACTCGGCCTTAGGCCAAGGAATACTGGAGCGAGCCTCGAGCCCGGCCACCCCCACCTTCCAACAAACACAAAAAGCTCTCAGTGTAACCAGTATCTGTTTCTAACAAGACTCTGTTATTTTTCTCTCGTTCCCATGCAGATGTCAGATGCATCGCGACATCGTGAGCGAAGAAGGCCCGGCAGTCTGCAAACAGAAGGCGTAAGAGTCCAGGCAATTCCGGAAGGCGAAAGCCGAGCTCGTGATGAGGCGGGCTTCCGTGCTTTTCCTGTCCGCCCAAATTAATCTTACTAAGCATTTTGACCGGAGATAAAAAGATTCACCTCTTGAGAGTCTGAGCGTTGTGGGGCAGCAGGGAACAGTGCTGGGTACTAACAGAAAAGTCGTAGGCCGGATCCTAAAGTGGCAGCTACAGCAACACGGCGACTGGCAGATTGTGGCTTGATGGAAGGGAGCAGTTCGACAAACACAATCATTCATATCATCACCGAGTTTCACTTGTTTCATCTTGTTAGAATAAATAATTTTGTTTTTCTTTCATCACGGCGCTGATTTACGGTAAATTAAAAAATGTTCAATACATGAAATGAACAGCAAATTTACACAACAGAATATATTCTGTGGACTTGGTGGGTTTTGGAAATAAAAACAAAGATTCTCTGTTGGATTACATGAGGATCAAGTGAGTTTTGGTTCCCAGTACTGTAACATATGATGAGGGAGCCTGACTTTGGGTCAATGGTAGTGTCATCGCAAAACCAGTAAAAGAAATGGAAATTAGCCCTGCAGTTACAACATGTCAAAATCAAAAGCAAGTTTCCTAGGTATTCAAAACACAAATACAGATCCTTACTTTATGACTCTTTTTTTTCTCCTTGGGATTTATTTCTGTAAGCATGCAACACTGCTAATGAGACCATCATGCTAACGATTTCCCCATACGGGGCAGACCTTTGCAACGCTGACTTCTACTCTAACTGCACCTTTCTGCATTTTTCTCTGCTGGAAAAAACATTAACATGTCATTTACTTACAATTAAATAATAATAATTATTATTTTATTATAATAATACGTAAATCAATTCCATGCTAATCTTCCCTGCGATATCGAAATTTGAGTATTTAGCCTGCTAAAGAAACACTATATATATTCAGGGTGAACAAAATAACTTCCTTTCTCTTCTGTTTCACGTCTTCCACACTTTTATTGCGTTTAATACAAGGCCTTTTACAGGAATCGGCAGAGGCAGCGCCGGACTGGGAATGGACCCCGACCTCCAGCCAGTCCTTGATGCTGCCATTCGGATCCGCAGTGGTTGGCCGGGACGCCTGGCTTTAATGAGGACACAGCCTTCTACAGCAGTAGAATCCCAGTCCCCACTGGCCATTAAAGAGAGCAGTAACACCACCTAGCATCTGTAACCCCCCCCGGTCTAAGGCAGATCCATAAACACTTTAATACCTTGGGTTGGGCCTGGAAGCTGGGTATTTAACAATTTCGCAGAACGTCGTCCTCGATCCGGTCTCTTAAGCAAACTCTTACGTCCGACGTGTTGTGCCTGGTGGCGCACATGACATTAACCCCCCCCTCCCCCCCGATAGAAACAGAACACCTTGATTACCTGATTTTACAGATATGGTACAGCTATTCATATTCTCTCCCCTCACCCCCCAAAACAGCTCCCCAGGACCTAACCAATACAGCCACCCTTAATACCCGGTTAAGGGAGGGGGAAAATCGGAAGAGTGTATGTGGCGGTGTGTAATGTGTCCAGATGTCTGTAAGGCATCGCTGTTATGTTACTCAGAAATCAGGCCGTGTGATTTTTATGCGACGCTTGCGATTAGCAGCATTTATGACTCGCCACGCATGCGGTTTTTGCGGATTTCAGCGAGTTAAGTGTCTTGGCCGGACAAATAAGGAAAGGCATGGCAGCTCTGCGCTGTTTTCTGAAGCCAGCCCACTCGATAAGTCACGTCAGCTGGGAGCAAAGGATTTTCATCCTGGATTCTGGACTTCTTCATCCGCTTCAATTACATCTAGGCGTGTTAGCTGGACTTGTCACTAACTGCCCCACCCCCCACCCCCCCCGCCTAGTGATTCTCTGTCCAAGACACAATTAAAATTAAGCAGACATTGTTTCACCTCTGCTGTACAAGAACGGCCGATTTGAGCCACTAGCCCCCCCCCCCCCCCCCCCCCCTACCCGCCCCCCCCCCGCCCCACCCCCGGGGGGTCCTGGGGCCCCCTTATTTTTTCTCCCCCCGTACA
>JAAGVU020000015.1:623915-645402 GCA_011763525.2 Mormyrus iriodes | reverse complement strand
ACACACAACGAAACTACACGAGGCCTTTTTCCGCCCCTGATGGCGTACGCCGGCCATGTTTCTCCCCTAGCCCCCCCCCCCCCCGCCAGTGTACCTGCCCACCCCAGGCCTGACTTCGGGGGATTCGTGGGTCACCTTAATTGTTACGGCACTGGTACAACAGCTCTCTTTCCTCGCTCGCGTCCTGTTCCCTGCTCTAACTATGTGAAATTCAGTAATAAAGCCAGTATGCTCTACTGTACTGCACAAAAAAATCTGTGGTTGAGGGTATTGTGCTGCGCTCACAGCGAATTATTGTTCCAGGACCCTGTGGTTCACCACGCTTGTGATGCGAGCAGTATAGAACATTTTGTCTTACCTGTACCTGACATTCAATCTCCTGCAGACATTGTTGTTATGTATTACAGCATTGATAATTATTTGTTTAATTATTTTGGTGGCATTATTATTAACTACTAATGCTACTACTGCTAATAGTAATAATAATAATATTATAAGAAGAAGCTGAAGAAGAAAATTCAGTAATATAACAGTTATAATTATATATTATTAACATTATTGTTCTTATTATCGATGTATTAATTTTGTTGCAGAAATGCAAGCTTCTCATTGTATTACAAAATGTACAGTAACACCTGGAACATTTTTTGTGAGTTTTCTGGGCTTTTTTCATGTGGGTCCTTTTGGATAACTGTTATATTATTTTTGAAATATGAATGTACTTTTTACGATACTGACATTTACTTACTTATCCTCGGTGGGACACCCACTCGGGCTACACTTGGAAAGGACGTCTTCATGAACAGATCCCAGAGCCCAAACTAATATCCGCTGGAATTTATGACACTGGACCCAAACGTATCGCTCCATCTGCTCGCGCTCATGTTCAGCACATATCTCAGTTTGTGTGAACATCATGTATTCAAAGTCATGAAAATATTTAACAAACAACTGCATTAATTTAAAAACTCTAAAAAAATAAACGCTTTATTTATTATTAAGTATTATTTGTACACAAACAGTGATTTATATATGACTGTCTAAAAATATATGCAAATTTAAAAATAACGGATTTTATTCTTTACTAAAAAAAATTGCCATTTACATGGAAACATGCTGTTAGCAGGCCTGACGTTTCTATTACGCTGTCAGCATACGTGACACATGGTGCCATATGAAAGATGAACTTTCCTGATAGGATGGAGGGGGGCGATTGTTAACATGCAGCAATAGAAAAATAGTAGCAAATAGATAAACAGAAAAATAAACAATATAGAAAATATTGATTATTATTGTAAATTAAAACTATAACAAAATATTTTAAAAACAAACTTAAAATGATGACTAGTGTCCTAATTTCTTAAACAGATATTTTTCATTAAATTAAATATATTTATATAGCATAAAATATTTATATATCATGTGTAATAATATAAATGTGTATATATTAATTTAAATACACATGCAGTATATATATAAAACAATAATATATATTATTATTCTTTATATATATATGTGTGCATGCATATAAAATTTAAAACTAAGAATTTGAAGTAATTGACAGCTTAACAAGTAAAAAGTGAAGTAAATCGTTCATTTCCCCCCAAAGAGGCAGCTGTGGGATTCGGCACCTGAAAGCAAGTAGCTTCACGTCATGCTAATTTCTGCACTTAACGCGAATTGTGCTCACTTCTGCTCTGTCTCCTCATTTTTTAATTGAAGGAAACTTCTACCCTTTTATTTATTTATATGCCGTATTCCCTGTAGCTCAAAGCTAAGTGAAGGCTAGGAAAAAAACTGGGAGAAAGGAAGGGAAATGTAAGACCTTATAAAGATCGTCTCTAAACACGTTTTCTTCAGAGGTTCTGTGAACTCTATCTCGGCTAATCACAATGGAGCCTATTAGCGCTTGACGTTTTTATCCAGCAGCCAAGGGCTCGGTGCTTCCAACGTGGCCCAGCTAACAGCTCTGGACAGCTCGGCGTCGTTGCCGGGGCCGAGCGGGGCACCTCGGGGCCCACCTGAAATCCGATACCTGAGAAGCGAGAGCTCAGGCTCTATTGATTTCTTGTCAGCCGCAGAACTTTCCGGGGCCACGCGGGGGAGCGGGCTCAAAGTGAAAGAAAAAGGGAAAAAAGAGAGAGGGGAGGAAAAACCACAGAGGGGTGAGAGAAATCTTAATTAGAAGAGAGGGATTTGTAGAACCTGGTGTAGCTTTGGGAATCTGGCCCACGGAACAAATGAGTGAGAGAGAGAGAGAGAGAGAGAGAGAAGGCAGTGATGGGGGGTGTCAGTAAGGAGGAATAAATTCAAAGCACGGAGGCCTCGACGTGGGCCTTTGCTGACGTCCTGGCCTTTGCGTGTTTCACTCTCCAAGATCTTGCCGACACGATCCGGCTCCTGATCCTGTTGGGAGGGGTGGTCACGCATAGACACTGCCGAGGTGAAGGTGGAGCCCCGGGTGGGTTCCAAGTGTTCGATTCATTACCTCATATTACCCGCTAAGAAATTGGTGGGAAATACTCTAATCGCCAAATTTGCAGTGGGTGGTCACAGAGCCCCATTCTTCAGACCACATGCTTTTCATGCTAGCGTGACCCAAATCATTTTTTTCAAACTTATATTTATTTTATTGCCTGTCCATTTGATTGGCGGACACTGTTTGCTATTTGCAATTAGCAGTGATTAGGACGGTCCGACTCTGGTAGCCAAAGCAAACAAACCCACGACTCTCGTTCCGATGATCTCCCCGGGCAATGGGAGAGACGACAGCGTGGATAACGTCCGTCTTTAGGTATTAATCGTTCCTGACAGGCGTTGGGAGAGGTCAGGAGAGCGACGCGAGTTCTTGGAAGCCTCATCTAAAAGTAAGGGGGCTGGAGAAGCGAAAAAAGAATTTGGTCACATTTTAAGTGACTTCATTGCTGTTGAACCACGGAAGGGTGGATTCAGAGAAGGTGCTGGGTCAATCAGTGATAAAAACGGAAAATGAACCGCTGCCTCATTACTTGTGTTTAATGCTAAAGCATCCCGTTCATTTTTTTTATGTAAACTCAAGTTTCTCCTCTTGCAGTACCACCACATTACTGCACCTGGTCCGGCTCGATCTCGGTGCCCGTCAAATAATGGACGCTTGAGGATTTTCTTTGCCACCTCGGCCCTGTCTGCAGATTTGTGCTTGTAGTTCATCTAGTGCATTTGTCAACAGATTGGTGCCCAGTTGCCCACGTGATTGATCGTTTTTGAGCTGGCCCATCCGACACCCCGGAGCGACATCCGTCTCTGGCCCAAGGACATGATCGGCTTGAAGATGCGAAGGAGAGGAATTACGCGCACCGGACCCTGCGTCCACGGATAAATCATCTTCCAGCGGGTACATGACGAAAGCCCAGTGGTAGCTGTCGGCCTTGGATTTACGGCTCGCGTTGCGATGTTTTCCATTAAAATACACGTACATGCGACTTGTACTTCTGCTAGGCCAAAGGAATTTATGAAAGGAAATAGCTGTACATTACTCTTCCGTTTTATTGTATTTTCCAGGGAAAGTGTCACGTTCCAATGCATGGTGGGAATTGGACAGAGGAAACAGGAAGGGGAGCCGATGACAACATCTGCTTATGATTTTGGAGATGCTGGTGAAATATGAAATTTAAACGAGCCCCGCAGAATGCGCGTTTCAGCAAGTAAGTGGCGCAATTTATAAAAATGAATATAATTTTAATGTTACGCTCTGAGTGATAAAACCAAGCCGTCGCTTGCTCCTGGATCCCTGCTTCTCTGCTGACTGCCAGACGGTGAGGTCATTGTGCTCCCTGTCAACAGGTCTATCTTCTATCCAATGCGGTCCCTTTGCCATCCGGGTGAGTTATGGAGCCTTAGCCTAGCGTAAGGGACAAAGGGCTTCTAGGTAGAAAGGCACAAAGCTGCCATTATTGACAGAGCAGGGATTTGCGTAGCTAAACTGCGTGGAGGGCACATGCGCATGAGGAAGGCTTCAAGTTTAAAGGCTTGGTCAGGAGAAGAGGGGGAAGAAAGCAGATATTACAATGCATTAATTGTAGTACAAAGATAGACAGATTCCAGATGACCACATGTTTCCAATTGACACGAAAGGCATGCACCACACACCCAGGTTAACTTTCAGCTCTCACTATACATGAACATAAATAAAGTCTTTGAAAGCAGCATGTGTCTTTGTGAGGGACTGGGAAATGCGGGAGAGTCTGCAGCAGATGCTCAGGCATCTCCACCGATGAGGAAGAGAACACTTCGCTCACATGACGATGACAAACAGAGCTCACTGTCAAAGGGCATTTTTCACCAACCTGCCCCTAATTCAAGGGACATCCTTCATCTTTTATGGTGCGTTTCGTGTTACACGCGTCTTAAAATGATCCACGTGTGTCATTTACGGCCAAGCCATCCACGGGGTGGGGAGGGGGGTGAGGGGGGGGATCACTCATGCGGTCGCTTGAAGATGTCCGTATTACACGACACACTTACACGGGAACCTTAAGATCTGAAGACTTTCTTTGAATTTTTTTTTTCTTAATTCTCACCATCTCTTCCTCCCTGCGGGGGCTTTTTTGCAGCCGCCTCCCCGTCTCTGATCGCGCTTCTTTGTGCTGCTGTAATAGTGTCCCAGCAGAGACAGGCCCCTAATACGCGTCATCACGGGCGATGAAGGGTACAATAACACGGATCAAAAGATGAGAAGCCGTCTCGGTGCCACGCTGACTGAGTGATGCCTTGGAACAAAAATATTATTGGCATTTACATATTCAATAAGTCCAGTTATAATACGCAGAGGTACTGAAAAACAAAAATCCGCGGGCTCAGATCCCCACAGGAGCGCGATTCTCTGAAGTTAACAATAACAGAATTATTCTTTAACAAGTTCTTGTGGACAATAGGAATCTTCCCAAAGCTTATAAATACTTAAATTCACCCATACTACCAACTTTGTAGTCTGGAACTCCCAAAGTCATAGCAGATACTTTATCCTTTTTGACGTTTTTGTTTGATATTTTTCAAACTGAATTATCTGCCTAAACCCAACAACCACCTGTCTCTCCCTTTTGCAGAGATTCAGTATCACTGCGCAAACTCCTATGCGCTGTTTGTACGCATGGACTCCCGAACGAAATGCTGTTAATACAATCATCCTCACCAGTTAGGGCATGTGAGTTAAATGGCCTTCTGAATGCTAAGTTTGTGGGGTACTCAGTTGCAGTTTGATTGAATATGGCTTAAAAAGTAGCCCAAGATATTTTCCATGGAGTGCCTGGCAGCAAAACAAATTGGCTACACACTTTAGAGGGAGGGAAATCGACTTGGCTACATGTGGCATGAATCTGCCTTGAGCTACTGGTTGCCACAGGCAGTGGTCCCATCTCTCCTCCAATCATAGCTCAGCCCTCTTATACAGCTCTGTTTGATTTGCGGGTTAAAAAAATGGGTGGAGCATCAGCATGATCCGGTGTCAATAATGGTCATTGTGATTGTTTAGTGGTTTATTGGACTTTTTCATCACAGCATATAGCTGACTGTGCACTGCTAGGCCAGAATACTGGAAGCCAAGATCGTCAGATTTGCTGCTGTGCTTTTCGAAACGCCCAATCAAAATCATTCCACTTGATTGCCAGAGATTACGAGTGATTTACAAGCGGCGAACGTCAACACTGTTTGATTGAGGTGCAGAGTTCTAATGCAGCAGTCATAAACCAGAAGATTGTTATTGACTGGACCGTCATGTATAAGCATTAAGCTTTATTTATGCGCTTAGGGGCCTGCCTAGATCTAGGGCAGCCTACACGCTTACAAATGTAGATGAAAGTCATTTATACAAGTGGCCTGCTGCACGTAAAGCAAAGTTAAGATGAAGTATCGGAGAAGCCAAATGCTTCCTCTTCAGGGACCTGAACATATGAGGTGCTGGTCCTTAACCCCTACTTATCGACGAGCTCAGGTTCAAGTGCAAGGTCAGTCTGCTAGCCGTCCCATCCATCTTTTACATTATGTTTCCTTATTTAGCAGATACTTCTGTCCAAACCGATGTACAAATATGGCAAATAGCACGTTACAAGCATATTGCACATGCTGTCAAAGAATCAGCCAGGCTGAGCTTTCAATGAATGCCCAGGTACAAATGTAAGCATGGAGGAATAGGACTCTGATGCGGCACGCCTGAGCAAAACCCATACGCATTGCCCTGTATCGTACAACCATTTTAGAATATATTTTGGCCTTTTTATTTATATGTTCTTCTTTGTTTTTCGCCCGTTCACAATGCACAGAACCAAAGATGCAGGGAAAAAAAACCTCCCAGCACTCGGACGAAATGAGGAAATCAAACGAAACATCTGTGTCCATCCTGACATGAAGAACGTCGTGCTGAAAGTCATTATGTACAATTACACATCTCATCATCGGCGTAACACTGTGATTATGGCTATTCGTTAACACTGTCAGCCCCAAGCAGATTAATTACAACAAAATGCCAGTTAAAGGCGCCTGGTGTTTGTGTTAAATGGGTACGATCTCTGCAAGAACTGCAGGAAAACATTATGTTCATTTCACTATTATGTCCTTTCATGGCTTGACTTTCCTGGTTCTGCTGTAAAAGACACAGGCCTGAACCAAACAAGGTGGCAGACCCAGAACAATATGGACGGCAAACAAGGAACACGCTTCTACGGGGCCACTGATAACAGACGCTTTCGCCATCTGTGACTGCGCACAAACATCGGTGTGCATCTCTCACCTCAAAATCCCCCATCAGTCACCACACTTGGCGCGTTCCCAGCACATCGCGCGGCTTTAATTGCGGCCACAGCTTCCGCCATGCTTTAGCGTCGGTGCCGGGGCGTCTCGTCATCCGTCAAACCGCAGGCAGGCCTCAGATTCTTCAGCACCTTTAAATACCAATATAACACAATGATCTGTGTTTACAGAGGACGACGCGCGACCACACAGGGGGAATGTAACGTTGGGAAATGTTGCTCATTGCAACCGTTTCCTTCCAAAAAATTCAGGGGAATTATATCAGAGTAGTTATCTAGCAGAGCAGTGTAATGAAATTAATAAAACGTGAGGTGAGATCTGGGTTTACATTTATCTGTCCAAGAAACTTCTAACCTCTTATCCAGTTCAAGGTCATGGGCCCAGTCAAACCAGTGCCTTTCACAGTCTGGTCGTCAATTGGGGATGACTCCACGACCTCTGGCTCAGTTCTAACACTGGTGACCACCCAGCATGGATGGTAATGCCACCGGTGATGTGGAGCTCATCCCAGGAAGAACAGGGCATGAGGCACAGGGACACCCTAAATTGCCTGCCAGTTCGCTACAAGTCTGTGGTTTCTTCCAACCTCCAAAACCAAGTGCAATAGTATCTCCAACTGCCCCTAGGAATCATGCGTGTCCAGGTGTGCCCCCTGTTTCCTGTGACCCTGGGTAGCAGAACTGTATGGAAGATAGATGGATGTTCGCCTATTTGCTGCAGCCTTGTCTTCTGAGGTGAACATTTATTAAGTAAACATTGTAAGTCCATGCAATTCTATAGTGATGACTAAATATGCATGTTGACATCGTTCTCTCAGTAACCTGGAGTGAGTGGAGTTTGTTAGGACCGTGTAAAAAGCAGTGCTTATCACATGACACCCCCCCCCCCCACACACACACACACACACACCACCTCCCTGCACACTAGGGTGAATATGTAGCCTTTTCGGTTGACACAACACACACGCTCCCTAAACACAAACTTTCTGTAATAATACAATATTAATAATGTCCCCAACACCATGCCTCGTTTATGGTCTGTCATGATTAGTTAGATGGTTCGTGTGATAAGTTAATTACCCACTGAGTCCTGTTGTAACAAAATATCATTTTCTTCTTAATGGTGCAACAATAACAACAACAACAATAATAATAATAATAATAATAATAATAACCAATCATGACATGTATTATAAGATATACAGAATAATATTTAACTTATAAACATCATACAGCTTTTCTCTTTTATTGTAGTTTTACATCAAAATTATATGGCTCTATCTTTAAAATAAAACTTCCTTTTGGAGAGCTGACGTGATTTCATTGTATATCTGAAACTATTTATCAATGGAAGCTACGGCACTTTGTGTCTTTGATGTACATAGCAGAGAATAATAGACTTGTTTTGTTATAACCAGATTTGGGAATACATTTTTTCTGACAGAGTGGTCCGGTACAGTGCATTCTTGATACTAATAATCCCGATGCAATAAAGCATTTGTTCTTTCACATGAGATGTTTTATTTATGATAACAGCTTTAGAATAATGGTCCTCATGTTTTACAAGTACCTCAGTTTGCCCCGAAATGGGTATTTAGGAGTGATGTGAACTTAGGGAAGACACTCCCTGTCTTTACAGCAGAGGCAGTTATTAACCGTATATCTTGTTTATCCTGTGCAGGAATGTCCCTGCTGATGCAAGATTTATTCTGCAGGTTTTTGAACCACAGTAACTACGTAGAATAGACGTGTGGTTTGTATTACTCCGCATTATTTTAATACTGCCATTTGTAAGATATATTAAATGTGTAGTATGGAAATAAGAACGTGCCTCCTATAAAATATGTTAAATGTTTTAATTATTTCAGATTATTTTTTTTTAGATACGTCCGTGAGCCTGTCTTTGCGGTGTACAAATTACAGGCAGGTAGTGTGCGCAGGCCACCGAAAGACATATATGACTTATCGATGACATCTGGCCGGGTGTTCAGCTCATTATTAATGGCTGACAGTCCATATTGTACTTTTGATTTTGCGCGGGTCCGGTTGTGGTTTGGGTCCCCGATGCGCTCGCCAGCCCCCCGAAATGACGCCCCCGGCCGCCGCTGCGCTGCTCCGTACCGCACCGCGCAAGAACAGCATCACCGATCAAACCATAGCGACGGGACCCGATTTCTCTACCTGAACCCCACGGTTGTCCATTGTCTGCGTTTAATTACTCTATCAATAAAATTGATTTAGCTGTATATTTAAGCAAACTGTAAATAATGACTACATCCTAGTATAACAGCTGTTTTTTTTTTTTTTTTGGAGCGGAGTTACTATTCTAATATTTATTTCTGAGATGCACTTCATCATTTTTGCCCTCCAAAATTAAACAGCTCCCAGGTTTACGGCTTGGTACAGCTGGGGCTGGTTACCAAAGCGCTCCGGGTTAAGCGCTCCATTCACGGCCCCAACAGCTGATTCCTTCCCGGGACATGAAACGCAGACTTTAATTGCAGCTTCAGGTGGGGAAACATAAAGCGTATAAGTTTCAGCAGCAGTTGCTGAGTGTGAAGGAGGCCACACACACACATATTTGGCTGTCCCTTTAACTTGTTTCCCGTTTTTACATATTACGAACTGAAGATCCATCTCAGAGATTTTTTAAAGTGAAATAAATCATGTTAGGCGTATATAACTAGGCCTATGGTCATTTTTATTTCCATCTCACCAATGAAACTGTATTTTAAAATATATAATTAATTTTTGTAAGTAGACGAGATTGCAAATGTTCATTAAGCCTGGGGAAGCTTTTCCACGTGTAGCTCCCGTCCCGTTCCTCTTAGGCTAATTGCCGAGCTGCCTTTTCACAGTCTATCCGGCTGCCGCTCTTCGCACCTCCTGCAGGCGCCGTCTGTTCCGCGCACGCACCCGCACTAACCCGCTCCCTGTCAATCGCCTTTATTTACTTGTTGCCCTCTTCTCCGACGATCCGCTAATTGCTTTCCGTTTTTAGCTGACACTCTCTGTTGTCTCCCTTTGTTTTAGCTCCGCTCCCGCTCCTTGTCTGTTTGTTGTGATCTCCCAAAAGCTGGCGTTTAGAGATCGCGGGCTCCCTGCCTGGGCTGTAAAAATCTGATCGTCAACGCAGCGCGCATAGCTTTGCCTCCTATGGAGACGTGTCTGCGTTTTGATTCATGGAACGTTATTTCCAAAACCACCAACAGTTATTATTATTTATTTTTATATGCGGTTTTCAGGGGAAACTAATGTACAACGCAGGTGACCTGGTTGGCAACCAATCGGGTAAGTGAGCTTATGGAGATCATTTAAAGGAGGATATTTAGAATTTTTTTACAGAGAAATAAAACAGTAGTCAGCTGATAGGCTGAATGTTTTCCACATGGTTGAAAATAAAATGATGCCAATTTGAGATGCCCAGGAATGTGAAAGAGTCACTGATTCTCTGATTAGTAAAAGTTACTAGACCTCAAAAACAAAATGTTATATGTACCAGGAGCCCTGGGTGGGCCTGCGCATATTGCTGCAGTCTGCTAGCCTGCCGCAGAGTTTGTAAATACCCGAGGAACACTCTTACGCCCTCTGTTTACGTTACCGCAGATCAGCTCCTTTCCTGTTTTCTCAAGCAAAGCAAAAAGACAACAGTGTTCACAGGAGGGACCCCAGGAGACACAGTAGCTACCGGAGGCTACCGATCAGACTGGATAATAAACAAAGGCGCCTGGGAGAGGCACGTGGTGCTCTGCTGTCAGATTTTCTTACCCACCATTTCTGCCAGAATGTCACAGTCTGGTTCTCTATGAGTACGGCCCTCTGATTACCATAAGATGAGGAGCATGATGTTGTAGCAGAAAAAGGACTGGGAGATTTAGGAGAGCAACTTACCGAGGAGGAAAGAGAATAGGTAACTGGGTTTGCAAACCAACAGGAAATGATGTAATAGTGCGGCAGGAAGAAGATGGACTTGGATAAACCATAGAAGCAATCTTATATAGGTGGAGTACCTGTAAGGAAAGGAAACGTTTAATTCTTATAGAAGAATGTTTATCTGTTAACATGCACCATGATGCCGATGGTAGTTAGGCAGTGATGGCGGGCTTCCCTCTCCTTAGTTGTTAAAAAGGGTTCTTTTCCTTTTGTTGTTCATAGGGGACAGAGTGTGTAGATTGTGATGACTGTTATTGTTTTGGGGGCGATGATGATGGAAGGCCTATTGCGATGAAGGACTGAATAGACCCCTGGAGACTGGCATCAGGCACTCGAGGAACTTTTTTCCTGGAAGGTCATGGAGTCATTCTTCTGAAGAATCTGCTGTCGACTGTCTTTGAATCTGCTTACCAACAGCAAACTTTGAATTCTTCAGTGTGACATATCGTCCTCTTTCCTCAGCTGACAACATAGTTATGGTTGCTGGACCACAAATGTTCTTTCTTCTGTAATAAAAAAAGTCTTTTCCTAACCAAAGCTTTGTGTCACTACTGGAGTACTTCAGATACTTATTAATATCGACTCCCACCTCCGCGTTTAGCGCTATGTTTGCATTTGCCTCCCCCCCCCCCCGCAGCCCAAATGCTAACATAGCACTGAACGCGGAGGTGGGAGTTGAGCCCGACAAGGATAATGTGTGGATGACAAGGTCTTAACGTCTGCACAATGTCGGACCTGCACTCGGGGCATCCAGGGGAACTGACTCCTGGCCAAGCATAACTCTGCACTCGTAATGGCAAGGGCTTTAAATCATAAACAGCTCATGACATGGGAAAATGCAAAAAAAAAAAGAAAAAGAAAAACTTGGGCAGCATTGAGGGGGGGAAAGCGTTCCAAGTTATTTCGGGTACCGGCTGAATGAAAACCAGAGATCCCCTCTCAGCCCATGAGTGCGACTGGCTTCTGCACGCCTCCTGGGCCTCCAGCAGTTTGTAGAACTGGATGCTGTCTCCGCATTCTCCCTTCAGGTTCTGTTAGACACAGGAATGCGGCTTCCTTGAGATCTCATGTCCTTGATCGTGAGCGACCCAGTTAGTTTCCACATGAGCAAAGGCAAAAGCGAGTTATCAAAGGCTTGGTTTGGGATGTGGGGGTCACTGGCATGAACCTATTGCAGTCTAATGGGCAATTCTACTACTCAGCTGGGTGCTCTTACTGTAGCTAATTAGTGTGAGAGTCTCAGAATAATTAAAACTTAATATTATATTTATAAGATGAAGGCCAGGCTTGTATCTATCAAAAAAGCTGGATATTTTAATTATGAAGCCACCTTCTGTGTAATGTATCTTTTTTAAAATTCACGAGTCAAGATTGGAGCCATAAATGGAGATCAAGCTGACAAAAACTCTGTGATCTTGTTCAGAGTAAGTAGAGAGAATCTTGCGAATGTTTGCCTCACATTTACTTTGGGATTTAGCACCAAAAGCCGTGTTTGGTCTGCTTATATATAAGAACAAAATGTAAACAGAATAAGCGAGGAGAGTAGCCCTCTACACATTTTATTTTTCTCACCAGCTGTAATAGATGGAGGTTAATTTCTTTACAAGAGCCAGGATTTTCAAAGCAATTACGCAATGATTGAGAGTTTCCCTTGACTCTCTGTTGTTTAAAATTTCTCAGATTTATTGCCTTTGAAGCCGCACCACTTAATTCCTCTTCTGTGGTTTAAGTGGGAGGGGAAAATAGTTTCTTTTCTCTGCTGGATGACGGTTTAATG
This sequence comes from Mormyrus iriodes, assembly GCA_011763525.2. Lineage (NCBI taxonomy): Eukaryota > Metazoa > Chordata > Actinopteri > Osteoglossiformes > Mormyridae > Mormyrus > Mormyrus iriodes. The sequence continues at coordinate 632,910 of JAAGVU020000015.1, read as the reverse complement.
TAGGTTTGTGAAGCGACTTCCATCCAATGAGCTTTTTAGATGTAGTGCGCTCAAAGAACGGGCTGTCCCAGAGTGGTTGAACTTTGTCCCGGCTCTCCGGGAGAACAAGAAAGTAACATCAGGAGGTTCTGTTTGCGGAACTGGCTGGCTGGTACTGTTCCCTGCTTGTCCATGCCATTAATTAATGCTGTGGACGGCTTTTTCACGTTGTGTACGTGGAGCGGTTTAAAAGTGAAATACTCACAGGTGTGCAGAACATGTGAACATACTCCTCAGTGTGGGATCTCAATTTGTTCTCTAGAATTTATGAATAGAAAAATGCTATTCTGTGATCTGTTCTTGGAAAATTATGCTGCCTGTTTAAGACCAAACTGTCAGAAAAACATGAAAACTTACAAGCAGTAAAAAAAAAAATTGTGGTTTGTAAAGCAATAATGTGTGCAGTGATGCAATTTAAGTGTAAAAGTATGAATGTTTTTTTCTTTGCATTGTTAGTGTGACGGGTGTTGATGATGTCAGCAAAATGAAAAGACAAATGGTTTCTAAAATAATTGTTATAATTCAATGAAGTCAGGCAAACAAACTAACAATTCACACACTGTTTGAAGCAAGAGTGAGTGAAAAATTTGTCATGCTGGATTTGGGCTATTTTTGAAGAAAAGCCTCAATAACTGAAAATGTTGTTCGCAAATTTGGTTAGTGACTTTCCACGTTCTAATACATGAAAATTTGGTAGCAAATGTTGGCGTGTGGTGGGACAGTTTTTTTGTGGGGTGCGTCAGATTTAACGCGGTTTCCGGGAAGGCACACTACTGGAATCTTCTCACCGTATTCCCAACGTTTTGATTCAAACCGAGACGCTGCGGGAGACAAGTACATGTTACAGACAAATGCTGCACCTGCTGCTCCAGAGGAGGACAACCGCTGTTACCCATAATGCTCTGGGAGTATGGGTCTGAGCCTCGTCACATGATTTAGTGGTTCATTCACTCAGGTCCTCAGTGGGCGGTGTCTCCAGGCAGTAAAGTCAGTGAGTGTGATCATAACTGGGGCGGGTAGGGGCCAGGTGCTGGTGTGTGTGTGTGTGAGTGGGGGTTGGGGGGGTGGGGGTCACAGCTGGGAGCCTGGCCTCCCCCAGGGACGGAAAGGCTCCCTGAACTTTGCTTTTTATCAAGTTGCTTTTGGAGGGGGGCCCAGCGACGCCGCAAGCTCAGCATGGGACTCAGCAGCAGAATACCTCTCCTTCTGACCGCTAACCCTCACAGGCCCGTGGACATGTGCTCTGGGACACCCATGTCTCCATGGCAGTGTAAATTAACACCCTTTAAACTGATTCTGACATCACAATGCCTCATTGACAGCAAAAGTATGGAAGGCTATACTGCTGTGTCACTCTCAGCTATGCTCCCGTGACCATATACATTGCACACCATGCTACACGTGTGCATTTAGCGTGTACCGTCGTACTCGCGGGAGAGACCCTCTGCATTTTTCTTCTTCTTTTGAGCCAAACCTTAAATCTTAAACGTCAGAAACAACAGCCTTTTCAGTCACTTTTCAGTGAGAGTGCAGCCTTAGCATGGGACACTGTCACACGCAGGAGATCTTCTGTTACTTGAGCATCCCACCCCCCCCAAAAAAAAAACGACCAGGTCTTGTAAACGATGGCGGGGTCTTCCTCCCCAGGTGGCGGTGTGGAGCGCAGATGGATTTACGATGACGAACGAGCTGTGCTGAGGCAGCAGGCATGCCTGTCCCGTCCCATGGAGCCCTCTCCTAGCCTGCTACCCCCGGAGACTCAAGTGAGGGTAAAAATAGACACCGTCCCCACCCTGCAGTAACGTACGCGGGCACACAATGGATGTCCCTCCTCCGTCATCATCCCACACTCGCCCCGCTGTCTCTCTCTTCTCTCAATCCTGTTTCACACCGGAAAGTTCCGCCGATCACTCCGGGGTGCTACAGTCACATAGGGACGGACGGAGCGGGACCACCGAACCGCCGGGAAGATAAACGCTGCTCCCTGACCTAATCACAGGCTAATGCTTAAATCAAAAAGCCAGTGTTTAGCTGTTCCTCCAATTCAAGTATAAGTGTGGAATGTGCTTGCAAAACAATAATTATAATTAGTACATATGGGAATCTAATATGTATAACTATAATTATAATAATATGTAATATAACACGTGAATTATGGTAATATGTAATAATTATATATTTAAGATATAATTAATTATATGCACTGTGACGCTGTACTGGATAAACAGTTATGGAAGATGGATGGGTGATAATTACATGTGGTTTCTAATTTATATAATTTCTAATTCTAAATTCTAAATTATTTTGAGAATTGGAAACGCCCCGCTGTTTCTTGCATTTAATTATTATAATTGGTAATAACATATAAAAAATATATATAATTAAAACAATAAATGATGTTGTATTGTCTTGCTTGATGGGATCTGGATTTCCTTTCCTTTGTAGGGCACAGCGATGGAAGGTCGTAAAGGTTATATCTGTTTTAAGATATCACTGCAAGAAGTTCTGTGTGTTTACTGTGTTTACTTAGATTTGTCCTTAATTGGAGGGATGATTAATGCAGAGCTATGCAAAGCCCGAGGTGACCAACTGTAAGCTTTCTGTCATCCTTCATCCAGGGTAACCGTAAGGGGGAGGGGGAGTTAGGATGATTCCAAGAGCCCATGAGTGACAGGGGCCCTAAAAAAATTGGAACATTATTGGATTGGTCTGGGTTGGGGGCCTAATATGATATGTTTTCATGGGGCCCAAAATTTCCAGTGGCGGCCCGGCCTCAGTCCCATCTGCAGTCCACATGAGCGGTTGTGTTTGTTTCCCCCTCGACGCTCCGGTTCTGATTACATTTCCACCTTGTGATGCGCGAGTGGGTCAGGACATCGTGCTAGCCCAAGCCAAGGGAACCGATTCTGGACTGGAGCTCGGCCACGGCCAAGGATCCGAGAGCAGACGGACCCAAAACAGAAATGGCAGGACGTGAGAGGCCGCTGCCAGCATGGCTGAGAAAGGTCCATATAAACACACATCAACGCGGAGCGATACGGCATGGGGCCCTAATACCACTGGTAGGGGCCCGCAGAGCGACCATACATCATGTTTACTCTCCGTCTCCGCTACCTTGGAGGCGCGGGGGATGTCCAGACGGGGTGCATCGTGGGATTGGGGGAAAAAGTGCTGAACCTGCAGCTCCTCTCCTGGCACTAGTTCCTGGGAAGTTTTATGTGGCTCCGGATCCCGGATAATTTACGTCTGCTCGGTTTCGGTCCGAGGTGGCTCGGAGTCCCTGCTTCGTGTGTGACCCTGGCCCCGTTGGGGTGGGGAAGGGGGGGACCATCGTATACACACACCCAAAAAACAACAACATTTGCACTCATTTGTCTGAGCTATAACTGGAAAACTGTCCCCATCAGGGTCTTGCACAAGGACTCATGAGTGGGCCCAGTGAGCGTGTCCTGGCGCTTTAATAAGTTCAAAGTGGGATCCCATCTTTGTTCTGTCTCAGCTACAACGAGGAGGGCAGTCGTTTTGGAACCCGCGAAGGTTAATTGCAGGTGACGAGGGACCGAGACGCATGAACTGTTCTTAATCTCTGTGAAAATGACCCACCCGCAACGGCGTGCCTCTGGCTTCCAGTGATGAAGAGGAGCGCAGCTTACAATGTGTGGAGGTCAAAGGCCCCCAGAAACGCATACTGGCTCCTGTTTTTGTGTGCGACTCTCCTCCAAGTCTCAGTCAAGCAGGATGTGGAGAACCACTGCCTTTATCAGAGCTGCTACATCATTCCAAGCTTAAATAACTTCATAAAACTTTACTTCCTGCTGTTAGAAAGTCATTATCTCAACCAATTTGTTATATTTTAATCTGCCAGGTTCTCTTCATTTCTTTGGTCTCCTGTAACTCTTCAAATTGAAATTTTGGCAACAAATATAGTTCTTTTTTTAAATCCACATTTTTTGGAACTGTATTTCCCACTATTGTTTATTTTTCACCCTCAAAGACCCCGTTGATACGGCTCACCATCAGCTGATGGACACTGAAAGTGGATTCTTCAGACACCATGGATTCCTTTCCTCTCTCGGTGCTGGATGCTGAGGTCTGAAGGACACTGACCATTGGGAGGTGAGGAATCGACCAGAGTCATCATGGGTTTGTCTTGAACGTGTGGCCGGCGTGTCAGGTGATATGTCCGGTAACGTGTCGGGGCATGTTGTGATGTCCCTCAGGCATATATAAGGGAAGGACAGCACATAGCACAAAGTTAGCCTTAAAGCTGTCATTTACAGTATCCTTTTTGTGTTGGCCGTCTCTGAATAAAAGTGGATTATCCTCACAGATGTGTTTACACAATCAGAACAACTGTAATAACAAGCATAAGCAAACGTGCCAATATGAAGAAAATGATTCACCCCGCTGCCTGGAACTGGCGTGACTAAGAGAATGATGCTTCTCAAAGTCGCACACACGTCACGACTCTCTGTTGTCACAGAGTTGAAATCTCTGGAGACATTTTGGAGCAAAGGTGCCTTCTAACAGAAGAAAGCCCAGATCTAAGTGCAGGGGTGTATACAGAGGCGGGCCCACTGGCCCCAGCTGAAAGCTGATTGGTCCCCAGAGTTCCTACTCCCCGTCACTCACTGATTTAAAACAAATCTTTGGCTAACGATAAGGTTGGCCTCTCTATATGAATTACAGCCCCACCTTATAATATCGTAGCATCGCCCCTGCCTGAGTGCTAGCTGAAATGGAGATGGAGTGGGCCTTTGTGGTATCTAATGAGGTTCAGCTATCCTGGGTCCACAGACCACCTGGAGATATTACTTGCCCCTTGACCTACAGCTTGCTTGCTTTTATACGAGTCAACATCGAACCCAAATGAAGCTCAGGATTCCGCGTTACAGGGGAATTCCACCGGAAATCAATATGACCGCCCCTCATGATTACTGTCACGGTCATCTCCGCCGAATGGAGTCATCCGGAATCGTAAACGTTCTCACAGGTGCTTCCCGCTGTGTGGCTCACAGACGGATCAGTGGATGTTTTTATATAATTCCCAATGAGCAGGTCCCGATTAGCTCAGCTGGCCCGCTTCAGCCTCGATTCTGGGAATATGTTATGTGCTGGTTTTCATTCAGTGGAGTCCTCAGTGTACTGGGCATGAGAGGGCAGTAGGCAGAATGGAGATTAAATACTTTTCTAATGTGTCAGGGCAGATTATAGTTAACCATGAAAAAATAAAATACAAAATACACAGTTGTACCATTTGTGAAAATTTAAAGCAAACTAAATAGCTGATCTATCTATCTATCTATCTATCTGTCTATCTATCTATCTATCTATCTATCTATCTATCTATCTATCTATCTATCAATTCCTTATTCATTTTGTTGTTCAAAGGTTAACACCAGATTAAGTAACCATTGGCAAATTTAAATGATATGCAGTATTTCCTTTTAAATGTGCAAATTAAAAAATGGAAACAGACTGTTTGTCAGCGAACACACACAAAAACACAAGCAGCTACTGGGCTGACAGGCTAGGCTTCGCACCTTTCAGTCTGTCAGCAGGTACATCAGGGCCAATTCATTAGGAAGTCAAATAGTCTGAAAGGACCAGCACCGGGAACCGCCACTGTAACCTGACTGCTCGGCTTCCACCGACTGGTTTTTATGGGAATTATAGCATTTGTTATTCAGCGTTATCTCTAGGCGTTTGCTGTAAAACAACTGATTTTGTTTCCAACGGAGGTATTTAAATGATAAGTTGTCCAGCGATGTTTTGGGCGGAGTGACACGCTAGCAGGTTTCCAGTTTCCGCGGCCTGCGAGGCACCAGTACTTCTGAAGGTTTCAAAGCTCCAAGCCGGCGATATCGAAGGCTGCCTGACATACAGACCCTCGACAGGCTTGTTTACACAAGTGTTGTCAGATGGGAAGGGAGGAATTTGGGGGGGGTGCTTTCTCCACCCCCGTCTCCATCAATAAAAATGGAGGCTAAATTTTAAAGGGCTGACAGTTTCTTTCCCACCAGATTCTGCACATTTCAAGGAAAAGGACTGAGGGTTAGGTGGGTTTTAGTGGGGGGGCAAGGGGCTTCCAGGGATGGGTGGTAGGATGAAAAATTCAGCTGATGACCCCGGCAAGTTCGGTCTGCTGGTGTTTGGGGACCTCCTGATGCTGTCGGCTGGTGGGATGCTCAGGTCGCTGCTGAAATCCGGTGTTTGAGGCCCTGTACCTTCAGCTGTGCATTTATTAAGCAAACTAGATTAACAGGTATTCCTGATGCCGTGGTTCTGTGGCTTATAAGGCAGCTCACTTTCGGAACCCCTGATTTTACCAGGCCCATTCATACCTATTTAATGGTTAATGTCTGCATTGTGAAGGATGTCGGAAAGCAAGCCAAGGGGAAGACCCACAAAGCAGAGACTGGGCATGTCACAAACAAGGTACATGATGTCACAAACAAGGTACATGATGTCACAAACAAGGTAGATGATGTCACAAACAAGGTGCACCTTATCAAATACTTCCACTGTACAGCATCTTTAGCTAATTTATCTTTCACAGGGAACTAGTCACATTACATACTAGTTACATAGTTATATATAATAGTTTATAGAAAACAGATTATGTATCTTTTCTCCTAAAGAGTTTATATTGTAGTTTATTTGATATCTATTCCATCTTTTATATTTTATATCTTTTATATAATATATATATATGTATTTTTTTTTTTTTTTTTCATTTTATTTAATTTTTGTTTGTGATATATTACTTTTCCCTCCGGGATAGGCTCCGGACCCCCCGCGACCCATATGGAATAAGCGGTTATAGAAAATGGATGGATGGATGGATGGATATATTACTTTTCCATCCTGTCATATAGTGTCCGATGGTGTCTCTGTCTATCTGTGCAGTTGTAGCATAAGCCATTTCTCTCCTGGGATCAATAAAGTTCTTTCTGATTGTGACTCTCATTCTGTGTTTCCCCAGCACATAATAATCCTGAACATTTACATTATTGTGCATCAATGCAGAGGAACATTTAGCAGACAGAGAAAGCGAGATGCTTCGAAGTTGATGCAGCTGAATCAGTACATGGATCTGAGGGCTCTCTGAACACAAGAGTAGTAGTTAAATTTTGGCTTGTAATGAGTTTGCAGATCGCCTGGGGTCTTGATGTCTTGAAGTAGAGTTAAAGACGTTGACTGAGGAGACATGCATGAAGGCCAGTTTGTTTCCAGTTCCAGTTCAGTTCCTCCCCAGATATCCAGTGCAAGAACCTCTCATGTAATAACCAAACATATGGATTCCACTCTTGCCCCCCCCACACACCCCCGCATCACCAGCTCAGCAGCTGGGCTCCCGTGGGGATCAGCAGGAGGAGTAAAGGCATCCCACAGCCGACCAGCTCCTCCAGATGCATGCTGGGAGGGACTGGCAGGGCCCTGTCTATTCTCCATCGTGCCCATGTGCCGTCCAACAGTCACAAACAGCCTTTTATGGGAAGTGCCAGAAAGGCGACAGAAAAGCGCTCGGAATTCGCAACACGCGCAGACGCACTCAGGACGCACTCGGCTCTGACTGCGCTTCGTGGAGCCGTGCTGCGGGACCCTATGTGGGGAATCTTAACACCCCTCGAGTGTCTGACACTATATGCGGCCCGCTAGCTGGCACAAATGCTATCCTGTTCGCTGACCTTTGACCTGACTTCCTCCCGCCCACACATTCACCTGCCCTCCCCAAAACAGCACCCCTTCACCCCTCACACCCACGTCTACCATAACTGTTTCCAAAGATCTGTGCGCGTGCTGTTCGGGTTTGTGGAATAATAACCGAATTCTCCGCATTTGAGCTGAAATAATAAAATATACATAAATCATACAGCCATTAAGGCATTAGAAGTGTATATCACTGAATGCTGACAGAATTTGCTCTAGATGCGATTGTTTTTGGCAGGAATGGAGCCTGCCTGAATGGTTTAAAAACTGAACTTAATTTACTCTGCCTAATACCCATGTTTAGTACAGATTAACAAGTCATAAACGGTCCCTGGGTCACACTGTGGTTTTGTACTAAACATATAGTATACATCGCACGGTAATTCTTAAAGCAGTCCTGCTCCTTTCTCTCAGAAACCTCATTCTGACATATAGGCTATCATGTATTTAGTCACGTTCCTTTTTTCGATCACTAGAATCCATTAATAATTGATATCCTGCTGGAAAAGCGTGATTATATGTTTAATAACTGTCCCTGAATTATGAAAACAACACTGAACACTAAGTTTGATAACCTGGACATTTCGTTCCTCTTCTTCTGCTCAAAGACCAGAAAAAAAATCTTGCAGACAGAAATCAATGTCCAAGTTCAAGGTGTTTCTGCCGAAATAAATCAGACTATTTTTATTTAATTTGCGGGGATTTGGGATTTATGCTTGCATTACTGTTTTTTTCTTTCCACTCTCTGTTTCCTCCTGTTTAGTTTGAATTTGGCTTTTCACTGAGCATGTCAAACGCATTTCAATTAAACGCCCTCTGCAGTATGCAGGAATGACCTCAGACCGTATGAAAGATTCATCTCCAAAGTAAATATTAAAGCAGATTAAATGGCAGTTAGGCTGAGGGTCGGAGCTGTCGGAGAGCGCCCCCCGGGGACGGGGTTCTGAGAGCGGCACTTAATGAAAGGTGTAAACCGTTAGATCGTGGGAAGGTGTTAACTTGCTGCCGTGGAGGTGCTGTCATTTCCCCTGGGGGGAGGGCGGAAAGTGGTGCTGCTGGACCCAGACTCCGGATCCATAAAGTGTGGGGCAGCGGAACCACAGCCAAGGTGGCATCTGATAAAAGAGGCTGGGCGGGCATCGAGGAGAACATGCACATGGAACCGCCATACTGTGGGGGTTTATCACTGTATGCACACGGAACCGCCATACTGTGGGGGTTTATCACTGTATGCACGCGGAAC
>JAAGVU020000015.1:591149-623459 GCA_011763525.2 Mormyrus iriodes | reverse complement strand
CAGTTCTGAAGGCGAAAGGGGGTCAAACACCGTATTAGTATGGTGTTCCTAATAATCCTTTAGGTGAGTGTATATCATGGGTATAAGTTTCAATTATGAAAAAATGTGTTTCGATTCACGATCATATTAAAATTAAGATGAGAGATTAACATAAATTGGAAGTGTCTATTAAAAGCAAAACTAATGTCCTCCTAGGATGGAACTTCATAGGTTCACTGGCCTTGACCATAGCACACAAATAGCACAAATATATATTTTTTTCCTATGAAGTAAGACTTTCACACATGAAGCAAGATGATTTATTGAACATACAGATCTTGAGTACCATTTTAGCCAACAACAATAACAATAATAATAATAATAATGATTATTATTATTATTATCATCATTATTACCGTTATTATTATTTTTATTGTTATTATTATTATTATTATTATGATGATTGTTATAGACAGCATGTGTGTGGCATGTCATCGCCTTTTGACCTCCCACTGATGCCCGCCGGTCCGGGCTCAGAAGTGAAAGGCTGCAGTGTCCCAGATTTCAGTCCCCCAGCCCCTACAGAGGTGATTCTCAGCCCCTCGCTGCCACTTCAAACACACCCAGCCGTCTTCCCTCTTTTTCCTGTTTTTTTTTTTTGGCCGGGGTCCAACCGGGACAGCTCTGGAGCCACCACAGAGGGTGCGCTGGGAGGCCAGTGACGACAATCGCCGAACGTGCTAATCTTCCCCGCCCCGCGCCTTAATGAAAATAGAGAATCAAATAAGAATCTTTTGCATGTCCCCCTCCTCCAACAACTACTCCACCCCCCCATATGCAGCCCGTTTGGGGCCCAGAGGTACAAAACTCGGATAATAGCTATAATGATATTTCTTGTGCTTGAGTTTCTTTTTTTCGGTAAACAACGTCCAAACCACAAGCTTGTAATGCAATTTCTCTCCTTTGTCCCTCATCCAAATAATTCATGTTTGGTTCGAGTTGGCAGGGTGGGGGGAGGTGGATTTGAATGGTGCCCTGCTCTGGTAATCCACGGCTATTTCTTATGACACCAGCTTGCAACGGCCTTCCCCTGTGAGCGTGGGGGACTGGGGCCCTAATGGTGCCCGCTATTGCATGCTGGGAAAAATGGCCAATCCGCTCTGCCAGGCCTCCAGCGCTCATAGGCTGTGACTCAGCACTGGACAGCTTTGGTGTGAAACAGAAATGAGCCCTGTGCTGGGCCCTGCCACCCACCCTGACATCTCCAGGGACCCACCCCTAGGTGGGTCCAGGGGGTCCAACCCTTCAGCGCCTCTTCTTCCTCCTCTCCAAACGTCACTTAAATATTCACTAATATTTCAGTTAGCCTAGCTTTCATGTGTTTAACGAGAGCAGAATGGAAGCTGAGGGAAGACACAATGTGAAACAGGGATGCCCAAACAGATTAAAAGGAGCTTTCATCTCCATGAGTGCAGTTACATATGCTGCCACCCCCCGCCCGGCCATTCGGGCGCCAGACCCACCATGGTTGGGATGTCCCTGGCTGTCTGCAAGTGCCTGGCTAAACGATGGACCCACCATGCCAGATCCACGTCCCCTAATTTGATCACATCTAATCGCTCCTTTTTCGGACAATCAGAAAGGATTATGTCACCATTAGAGGTTTTATTAATTGCAAATTGACTGCAGGTCGTCAGGGGAACACTGCCCGCGGAAGGTGTTCCGCCAACAACCGCGAGAACGGCACCGGTGTTAGCCAGAAATACCCAGAGCAGTTGTTTTCCTTGGCATGGCGGCTGCAGAACACCGTTACGTTTTCTGTCTGTGTGCCGGAGATGGACACAGGTAGAGATTGTGGGAGACAGGTATAATTATTCTTTGCCATCTGGAGGGATGGAAAGATGCTGAAAGGCGAGGATGGCGGGGGGGGGGGCATCCCCCACCAAACTCTCGCTGACAGAGAAGGTTCCGGTACAAAACGCAAGAATGCTCAATCTATAGGGGATTACCACTCATTAAGTTTTAGGTCATCTTTTATTTATTTATTTATTTATTTATTTATTTTTTGTAACGCATGTCTGTTTTTCAGGTTTTTTAGGATGCAGTAGAATGATTTAAATGTTTTGATTTTGATATTTCCTGAGGTGAACCAAATCTGATGTTTCAGTGTCTCCGGGGAAGCCCACATTTGATGATGAGGGGCCTGACGTTGGGACCGGGGTGTAGATGATGGTTGCTGATGGCTGCTGGTGTCGTTCTGAGCTTTTATTCGGCTCTCCGCTCTCTGCAAAAGCTATCAGGATGACGACGTGGAGGGTGGCCCCTTCCCAGGCCTGCTGGGGGGGAGATTTCCATTTTGAAGGGCCCCAAACGTCGCGTCGGAACACAAACGAGGGATGGGAGACCGGCATTGTCTGAAAAGCATCTCGTTTCTTAATTTAACTAAATAAGTTATTTAGCAGACGGTTTTATCCGTAGCGACATACGTTTTCGAGAGAAAGCAGGGCAGACAGTCCCTACAGCAAATGGGGGTTAAGGGCCTTGCTCAGGAGCCCAGTGGTAAAATCACTCTACTGACCCTGGGATTTGAACCGATGACCTTCCAATCACAGCATCAGCTGAGCCACACACCGCCCCGTCACATAACACAAGCAAGGTCTTAAATTGAGAATAGAGTCTCGGAAGCCAAAACGTCAACCTCAGAATGACAGCATCTTTGCTTTATGGTGAGAAAGAGTAGGGCCATCCCCACATCACAGGAATTTAGTGTTTATGACCCTCGCAATTTACAAACAATGGCTCATTTAGAAGTCTCACAGGGCTGGCTTAAATTATGGTCGTTTAAAGACATGAAAATAGGTACTTAGAAGTGGCTTCGCAACTCTCCCCAAAAAGAAGCAGCACATTTGCACATATTTTTAACCAGCAGTTTTCTCTGTTTTACATGTTTACCAGATTCTACAATCCGACGTCAGGAGTGACACGTTGTCCCCCTCGAATCTGTTATGTAGATATCCCTTCTGGCTCTCCTGCACTATAGTGTATAACATTCTAACATGCTGCATTTTGAGTAAACGGCAGTTCTTGGTAATTTACAGCACTTTGTTTGCTGGATATTTTACAGCCTGTCACTCAGAACAGCCAGAAAATAACAAGGATGCAAACAAACTAATACTGGCAAGGCGGGTTGAGATGACATTTCAGTGTAAGGAGGATGGTTTAAGATACAGGGCGGGGGGCATGTATTATTCAATACTGCCCAGCTAGGTTATGTGTCCAAAACTGACTTTGTTTGTTTAACTTTTTATATAAACAACTGACTCCTTTACTTAATATTTTATATAAATTTGTTGTATGGTGTTTAACTTGTTTACGTTTAAAATCAAAGTAAATAAAATATTCAGAACAGCAAATGAATAAAATACCGTCCATGTAACCAGTCCCCCATACCCCCGCCCCAACGAGCGCTCCGCCCGTCGGCAGCGAATCTGACTGTCATTCCGCATCTGCGCCGGCTAGCGGCAGGCGCTAAGAGATCCCGCCATGTTTTACATGACCATTAACAGTCCACCCATCAATCCAGGGGCAGGGAACACTTTCCGGCACAGCCCGGTCCAGGACTCACATTCCCTCCAGGAGGAGCGGACCCAGAAAGGAGTGGGAGAGAGAGACAGGAATATGATTAAATATCCATATGTCACCGGGTAAAAATCCAAGGCTACTAGCATATGGGCAGGCCCGAATGGTTTACAGATTTTCTTCCTGCAGCACCGGTTAATCGCTGGGTTCACTAGGTGTTTAGTGGTGATCCAGGGCTGCCAAGTATGATGTTACTGGCTTCCCATTTTAATGTTCATTCAGGAAGGAGCTTTATTGCCGTATGGGGGGGGGGGCTTTGCCCAGCTGTGAAAACACAGTTAAAGAGGCTTCAGTGCTCATTTCACGAATACTTAAAGTTTACTTATTGAAAAAAAAAAGTGAAATTAATGGACTATGCAAGAGCTTTCCTTGCCGCTTGTGAGCGGGTTTCGAACCTCGAACTTCTCCATATGTTCCGAGGGCCGTGCTTTGCGCCCATCCCGTCCTGTGAAACCCGAGCTGGATAGGAGAGTCGCTGGAGAGGTGCTTTTTTGTGACCTTTCAGGTAGCGCCCTTGGCTCAGGGAGGGCGCTCGAGCCCTCCAGAGCTGCAGCCATGTCAGATTAGGCTGTAAAGTTTTACTCCGGCATGGGCTAAGAGAGGAGCCTGTACGCCTGCCGGGGGGGGGGGGGGCTGTTCTTTTCGTCTCCCCCCCCACTCCGCCCCAAGAGAAATGATTTCGGCAGACCCCTGCCTCGACCGAGAGTCACGGCAGCCGAAATAAATCCTTGATTTATATGGTCCGGCGTCCTCCGCAGATACGGCCGGCATAGCGAGGGAGTGGCGGTGTAGAAACCGTCGCTGGACGGGTCCCTGCTGTCTGCCTCGCGGTGTGATTCGGCGACCGGCACCTGGCTCTAGAGGGGACGCCGTGAAGCTTAACTGGATCTCCCGGGAAACCGGGGTGGGACAAGCTGGCTGTTTCAGAGGGTCAGAAAGCTTTCTCTTTGGCCGGAATGCCGCCCCCGGGGTGTAATCACGGCGAAACAGAATGGGGATATTTACGGCAACTCCGTAGCTCTCTGCTGTCCTGGCGAGCTCATTTGTGAAATTCACGACAACCCCTGGAATAATCCATTTGTCGTTTGTAAGGTGTGCGAGTGAAGCAATGATTCAGGGCAGCCGCCTCGCTCGCCTGACGGGGACGTCCCGCTGAAGGGAGGGAAATCAGGGGGGCTGGGGGGGTTGTGCAGGGGCTGAGAGACACACTTCCACTTCTAGGAGAAGAGAGTGCTGGATGCTGGTGGCAGAGAACCAAAGATAAACGGCCCGAAAAGCCTTTGTGTCAGACCTCAGAGGGAGACCTGAGCAGAGGTCCACGGGAACAAAGTGGGTGAGAGGCAAGTGTGTGTGTGTGTGTGTGTGTGTGTGTGTGAGTATGCGCCTGTTCCACGTTTTCCCCTGAAAGAGCTTATTGTTCTTGATTTTCAAGAATCACCCACCCCGCTCCTGCCTCCGTACTGTACAGCTGTGACTTTGGGGTTTGGCTCTGGGGGTGGCGTGGTTAGGGGTGTGTTTTGCATTTCGGATATGGAAGGGCGGGGGGGGGGGGGGTTGCTCGCTTGGAGTGGAGACACTTACAGCGCCTCCCGTACAGGGAAAACTCCTTTGTTTTGCATCTCCCCACAGCTTCCAGTAGCTGAGGGTTTTAGAGGGATTCAGCTGCATGTAGCGCTGGAGATGACACAGCGGACGGGTGGGGGGATCTTCGTGGTTTTTATTTACTTGCTCCTCTTCATTCGTTTATTTATCATTTATTTATTCACTTCTTCCCACCATTGCTGAGTCTCCTCTGTGTTTTTTTTTTCCTTTTCTCGTTCACGTACTTTATGACTCCACAAAGTCTGAGACTTCCGCACGACTCCGCAAACACAGGGTTTCCGCGGCGCGGAGCTTAACTTCTGCCTCTCTAACGCACCCCTCTCATTCACATCCGTCATTTCCGCTCTCCCGTAACGTGCCACAGCATCATGGCAACCATAACCCTAAATTTTCTCCTGGGACCAGCCTCGGCATAGGTTGGCCCAAACCCTATGGGAGGCTCAGCATCTTCTCAGCAATAAGCTGCAAGATCCAAATGGGCCGCCACCTGCGGCATACATAAATACCACGCGCATGTTATAGTATACCGCCAGCACTTAGCGTACAAATTACACCCATTTCCACACTGTGTAACACACGACAACCATCGTCAACCTCAACGATAATCCATGGAGTCCCTATTCCAAGTAACGCGTCTGTTCCATGGATACTCCCAACCGCACAGCTCCGAGTCCGAGTGCAAGGCGCGGTAATATGTCCACAGTAAATCATCCCGGCATCATACGAGAGGAATGGTTGTCCTTTCTAGGCTCCTGATATTAGACACCGGTGACACCAGCTCGGCCTGGAGCCCTTATGATTTTCTTGGCTCTCTTCAGCTATTTCCACCACAAATAATGTGGAAATTACAATGGGAACATCGTTCCCTCCTGGCAGCGGGAGGCAGGGGGGGCTGGAGCCACTGCTCTGCGTGCTTCTGCAGGGCCCCGGAGCCCCATGGGGCCCCCTAGGAAGTGACACAGCACAGCTATTACAGCCTTGTCGACAGAGAACGGCGTCTATTTTTAACACTTTGCGGGGAAAAGTTTATTGCATACGCACACAGAGACGGTCGTTTCTGTTTTCATGTCAAATGCTGACCACAGAGACTGAGCACAAGTTTCACACAAAAGATATTATAACACATCTAACATGTGTGTGATGTAAGTAACACGCCATTAGCACACCTCTGAATGTGATGGGGTTTTCTAAGCCATGTTAGATGTATGTCCTGATAGGAATTTATCGTGGAACTCACTCTGTTTGCCCCATTTCGGACCCGTGTGTCTGACATGTGTAAACTGGCGTATTTGAACAACAAATTTCCAAATTTGAACTCATTCAGTCAGTTTTTTGTTGTTTTTGAGATGAGACCCCCTAAAGTCAGGCTTTCTCATTGTATCTTACTGGATTGGGAACCAAAACTCACTTAGTCCTCATGTAATCCAAGAGAGAATCTTTGCTAAATTTCCAAAGAGTCCACAAAATTTTTGCCGAAAATGTATCCCATGAACTAAGTCAGTTTTGAAAATCTGGTCATTTATCTCTTGCCATGTTGGTGTAAGGTGCCGTGTTGCAACCTGAGGTAAGGACGTTCCCTCAGCGATGGAGTAACGCAGAGAGAAGGTCAGCTTCTCCTTGCGTGGCCGTCCAACCCCCTCAAGTACACAGATCCAGATAAGCACGACCCAAAAGGACCTGCAGGGGCCACTAGGCCAAGAAAACAGACGTGCTAGATTTCAGTCTTGAATTTTGAAGTTCTGCCTTGTCCAGTGATAGAACTATGCCAACCAGGGCCTCAGATAAAGGCTTCTGCATGGTGGAAAATGTCAGCGATCTGTACAGCTTCGTCTCATGTTTTCCAGCATGGATTGCACCAGAAGGTGTTTCTGAGGGCGGCCACCAAGGTCAAGAAGTCCCCCCTTCCCTGCCCCCCAGCACGCCTAGAAGATCCAGAATTCCCCCCTCCATCATGTGACCCCGCCCCTAGTGGGGCGACAAGCAGCAGATCTCCAAATGTTTGCTTGTGGAAAAACATACCAGGTGGACCCAGATCTGGCAAGGACCTCCGTCATAAGCTCTCATGCAGTAAGACGGGGAAGGTCCAAGTTCTGGAAGATGCCTGACAGGGTTCATAAAGCTCTCATCTGCTAAACCAGATGTCATGTCGAGGTTGACTTCATCTTGACTGACAGTAACCCTCTGTAGGACATGGGCCTGTGGTGCCGGGGTGTATCCGTCGCCTCAGATGTCTCTGAATACCTTCAAAACGACTATGAGAGCATTTCCAGAAAGGTTTGGGCGAAAAGGACAGGAGAAGCCTAAGTCACACTCAGTCAGCTCATTATAATGGCCTGTTCATAGAAGATTGTCAGTTCATATATAAAATTTAAGTCTTTTAACTGCACAAAGCATTGAACACAAGGCGCTATTCAGTAGTTTTATTCACTCTAACACTAGTCTTTCTGTTTACTGTGGAAAAAGTGTGTAGACTGGCCTGCCTTTCATCTCTGGGTGTCTTATCAGACCATATGTGTGCATGTGCGCCTATATATTTTTTTAGGGCATTGCATCACTTCCTGTGGCGTGACTGTGTTTAGACAGGAACTTCCTGTGTGAGCCTGCTCCCATGAGAACCGCACGCTGGAGGGTCAGGAGGTTCTCTGAGGAAATGACTCTTGGTCGGGGGGGGGGGGGGGGGGGGATGAGGGGGGCCTGATATCTGGCAGAGCGTGACAGCCTAGTTCCTGTCCTTAGGGGACCCAGCACAGGGTCCAAGCTCTTCCTTTTCGAATTTACGATGCAATAAAGCGACAGAGACAGACTACGTACCACGGCAACTTGCTGGATGATGGGGGGGGTGGGAGGAGAAAAACAGAAACTGCTTTTTGATTTTTTGGGTTGGCGTGTCTGTCAGACACAGGCATCTGCTGCCTGTCCGACAGAGAACGAGTTCCACAAACAGCCCCAGTGCTTCCAGCTTTCAGACAAATACAGAAAGAACCCCGTGAGAAAAACAAAGCGTGTTTGAGACATTTTGCTGTAGTTAAATCAAGGTAGCCCATCTCAGTGACAACACAGCGTCCTGATCCAGACACACACTAGCACCTTCAAAACCTCACTTTCTCACAGTCGGGCTTTGAAAAGTCACTCAGAAGGGCATGTATGCTCATAACCACTAATCATTTTCACTTATTAATTAATAAGGAGCCCACCTACATATTACATCAAGGAAACCACAAAGCTGTTGTTCCCAATTCTCTCTAGATTTACCCATATATACAGAAATTCCCCACCTATACAGATATACAGAACGTACACTCTTAGACATTTATGTATATGGAAATATATTATTACCCATATACTGCATGTATACAAGAATATAATTCCTCTCAACTGCACACACAAATACAGAAATTACTTAATCATATATTCTCACTCAAATATGCATATATATATATATATATTCCTCTTCATTACCCATCCATATAGAAATGTAGAAATTCCTCTCTATTGCTTATACATAAATATAGAAAAGACTCTCTATTATTCACATACATGTGCAGAAACGCAGATATTCCTCTCCGTTACCCATCTATACAGAAATATAGATCTTCATCTCTATTACCAGTCTATGCAGAATTTCTACACTAATGAGCTGCACTCACACCCATTTACAAGGGAATTCCACAGTAATACTCATGCATGCAGACAACGCGCACTAACACCCACACGTACAGGCAGATAGTTCACAGGGACCAGATCAAGACTGTGCCGTCTCCTTCATTGCATTGAGAGACACACGGGCGGGCTCTGAACTCGCAAAAGCCTGCTAACAAATCCAGTTCATTAACCACATTAACTATTAATCAGCCTTTAACTAGCCGCTAGCACAGCTAGCTTCAACCGCAACGCCATCCGATGAGCGCTGTGAGCGGCGCCGATATGATTTCCGTCTCTTTTTCTTTCCAGCGGAAAAGTTTTATCTTCCTGATTGATATATCCCGGCTGTACATGCTAGGGCAGACCCAGGGCCAATTCGACTGTTCCACTCTCTGGGTTTTAATTGAGTCCACATTAAAATTTACTTATAAAATAATAATAGGCGCCCATGCAAATGAAGCCTTCCCGATATTGCTACGGTAAATTTGCATATCCACAAGCCGCCTGGGAGTTCAGAAATCAATATAGATGATTAATAATATATGACCTACACGAATAATTAAATTCATTTGATGCAGGACTCAGTGAGCCTTGGCAAATGAAAGGTGCTATTTCCCACAGTTTAATTTAATACAAGTTGCCTGGATTGCAGTTTCAATTATCGGGATCATAATAATTATATGGGTAAAAAAAATTACACTTTCAAATATATGTAATTTCATTTAATCTGATTTAATGCATTTTTGAAAGAATCTCCCCTTTTTCTCCTCGTATTACCAGGAGTTATTATGGCAATTTATTGAATCAAAAGCGTTTTGCTATTTTGTTTCCACGACTTAAGTCAGGAATGCCATTTAAATATTCATATATCGTCCCACGTAAAAGAATCAGGATGGCTATTTTTTGCTGTCAAAGAATTCTGCTGTATATTTCACACGGTTTAACGTTTTCTGTAACTGTCGGAATTGTTATTAATAGCATTATGTAGCCAAAGATTGTACACATTTAAGCTTCATTTCTCTAATGAAGGTTTCACACGGTCCCTGAGGTGCAGGCATGGAGATGTAATCTCTCCCACCGTGACAAACCCATAACATTGGCTTTCATCTCCTGAACGACAGAAGCCGTGCAAGAATTAGGGCGTCTTGTGTCATGTGTCCTTTACTTTTGGCCCCGCAAAACAATTTCAGGTTAGTCCCTCAGGTCAGAAGTAGATGATTAACAATCAGCTTTCGAAACGTTCACTTCTGTAAACATCTGAGCGGATGAAAGGAAGTGAAGAGGAGCCATGCCAGCATAAGGGACAGGAACCAGCCTTGACATGTGTTAGGCCAAACGGAGTCAGGGTACACTCCCCCCATCTCATATTTGAGTCATTTGGAGTTATCAGTTTTAAGGAATTTCAAGGTTTTGGACCATAGTCTCACACGAGAAACACAAAAGAGATACAATGACTAACGCCTGGCATTTTATACTAGATAATCGGGATAAAAAAAGCATTAGTGCTATTACAGTAAACAATTACAATTTATGGGTGACTTGGTGGCGCAATGGCTAGCACTGTTGCCTCGCACCTTTGGGATCAGTGTTCGCGTGTCTACCATGCCTCCATGTGTTGGGAGTTTGCAAGTTCTCCCTATGGGGTTTACTCTGGGTACCCCGGTATCCCCCCACAGTTGAGAAACTTGCTAAGGTGGATTAGAGTTACTAAATTGCCTGTAGATATGAATGGTGTGTGATTGTGCCCTGCGATGGGTTGGTGCCCCATCCTGGTTGTTCCCTACCTTGTGTCCATAGGCTCTGGGTTAGGTTCTGGAAACTCCATGACCCTGAATAGGACAAGTGGTTGCAGAAAATGGATGAATTACAATTTATTTTATCGAGAAAACACTTTTATCCAAAAAGACATACAATTGAGAATGCAGGACTAAACAGGTGCTGGAAAAATTGGGGTTAAGGGCCTTGCTCAAGGGCCCAATGGTGAAATCACCCTGGGATCTGAACCGGCGACCTTCCGATCCGTCTTTCCAATGCACTTGTATAGGCTACATTTCTGTAGATTAATCCAAGAAATGAGCAGCGCAGACCATCTCAGCAATAATAAGAGCGCCGGCCGCTAACCGAGTGCTAAGCAAACAGACGACTGTTTTGTTAAGCGCTGACGAGGCTAACAGCCAGCCAGCCCGCGGCTCGGAAACGCTGCCACCCCTGGCTCTAATCTCGCTCTCTCCACAGCTTCTCTACATTCAGCCTGAAAGGGAACGTCGTGCGGTAACTGCATAAAATCCACATATTAAACTGAGCTTGCATAGTCAATTAATCATATTCATATTAATCTCTGCCGTGAATCAGGAATTAGTCTTGAACTGCCGAGATTAAATTATACATATTATGCTCTTGAAATCCTATTACATCTAGGGAGCCGGCCAGACATTGTCAACAATGGCAGGGTTTGGTCGCTTCCCATAATGTATGCACTTCAATATGTAATGACTGAGTAATCACATTATTTGCTGTATATCCTTTATTCAGAGAGGTCTGCACCTGTGGTCCTGGTAATTGCTAGGACGTGAAGGGGAGGCTGAAGATTTGCATGTGCACGGGGGACTCGGGCTACAGATGATTATGTGGAATTGTTTTTGCTGCGGGAGTGTCCAATGCAATAAAGTTAATGATCTTGAAAGAAATAGGTGAATGGGAAAACAGTACAGTAAATTGCAGATGTGTGTGTGTGTATGTTTCTTTTTTGTTGTTGTTGAGAAAATTTCAGAATGCTGGCAGGATGGTCTGTGAAAAAGTTCTCAGGGCATTTAACTCTGTTTAAAACTGGATTCCAACTCCCCAGAAAGTTCCTGACAACATTCCTGGATACTTATTTCGAACGCAATTTCGACGGGGTGTGTGGAGAACCAATAGAGTGGCTCAATTTTTTCCAGTGAGCCACGTCAGTGTCACCATGGTGACGGCGGCATCCTGTTGAGCCATCTCGTGGTCCATTATCCACTTTGGTGCCTCCTTGTGGTGCCGCTGCATCATTACGTCATTTCCCCGCCATTCCCGATAATCGGCAGACCCCGCCGATGTGACGGATGAGGTGCAAACACGACCCAGATCGACCCACCCACTCGCTGTCATGCTGGGCCATGCTAGCGGGACAGTTATTTAACCATCAATCAGGGAGGGGCATGCAAATAAGAGCAAAACGCCCCCCCCCCCCCATCATTATTAGTGATATTGTCCCGGTGATTATGATGGATAATATCACAGTGATGGCTTTTATTGCTCCGCCCCACAGATGGGAGCCCCCCCATTGTCCCTCGTCCAAAGGAAGCAGGGGGACGATGTAGGGTCTGGCGACCCGCTCGCATTTTTGTTTCCCTCTTTAATTACACGGCCTGTATTATTCCGCCGCATCGCAAATTATACGCTCGGCGACAGCAGATAAATCTTGGTTTCAAGGCGCCATAATGACCCATGTAATTTTTAAGCCTTGCCTACACATCCCTCGCCTTAAACATGTATCATTAGTGTGACGGTATATTAGATATACATTCCATGGCTTAATTTGGTCTCCCAGGATTGCCAGTAATGAGGCAGCTGTTTCAGCCGTAGGACGGGATTCTCTTAATTTATTTTTTCCTTAATTTTGTGATTAATTGTCTTCCGTGAGAGATGCAGGGATGCCGATGGTGGCGGGACAGAGGCTCCGTCGTTTTATCTGCAGGATGTGAAACAGGGAACGGCGCACTCCACCCTACTGATGGGAAATCTTTCACGAAGATCTTGAAGGCCACAGACGCTTTTGCAGATATGTTTTATTTTTAAATGAAAGAGGCTAGCTAGGTACATAAGCAGTGAAAAAGGGGCTAGCTAGGTGCTTAAGCAGTGAAAAGGGGGCTAACTAGGTGCTTAAGCAGTGAAAAAAGGGGCTAGCTAGCTGCATGCTAGGTGCTTATGCAGTGAAAAAAGCGGCTAGCTAGGTGCTAGATAGGTGTTTAAGCAATGAAAACAGGGGCTAACTAGGTACTTAAGCAGTGAAAAAAGGGGCTAGCTAGGTGCCAGATATGTGTTTAAGCAGTGAAAACAGGGGCTAACTAGGTACTTAAGCAGTGAAAAAAGGGGCTAGCTAGGTGCTTACGCAGTGAAAAAAGGGGCTAGCTAAGTGATAGCTTGGTGTTTAAGCAGTGAAAAACGGGGCTAGCTAGTTGCTAGCTAGGTGCTTACGCAGTGAAAAAAGCGGTTAGCTAGATGCTCAAGCAGTGAAACACAGGGCTAGCTAGGTGCTTAAGCAGTGAAAACAGGGGCTAGCTAGCTGCTAGCTAGGTGCTTACGCAGTGAAAACAGGGGCTAGGTAGGTGCTTAAGCAACGAGAAAACTGGATACCAGTAATGGGGTTGCAGCAGATGAAAAATGAAAATGCAGGGAAGGTGGAAAAGAGGAACTAAGACAAATAAACATATTATGCTGATATATATGCGAATTGCTGCATGAAGCTGCCCTGCCACTTTCCTTATGACCATGAAACAGCGTACTATAGTATAAACCCTGGCCTGCATTCCTGGCCATGACATATTTTAATTAACACCAACGGAGAAAGAAATGCTAATTATATTTGGTGTCATCTGACAGTTACTGTAGCGAGTCAAGAAGCTACGTGAGGGTGCACCTGGAAGCTTTGACAGGTTTTACATTTTTTTTAATAGGTTGTCTAAATGTGCATTTACGCTAATATAGTGAGGCTCTTTGATCTTTAACACCAGCCTGCACTAGCTGAACGAGTAATAATTTGCATGATAGCATTATAATAGCACTTTATTAAAAATTTCACCCCCTTGCTGAAATTTGACCCAGTCCAACCCTCTGAAATAATTAAATCCACATTTAGCTTAGGCGCGTGTTGTTGTGATTGGCTACTATGTACCACATGCATCCACACTTACACCACATCTCTCCTTACTTCCATCCACCAGTTTTGGGTCATTCCTGCCCTGGACCAATTTCTGCACCTATTCGGTCCCTCCTTGTCAGCATTCTTCTCCATTGACTCAAGACAAGATTCCCTGCCATTTGATGGAAACTGTGGCCACTTCAGCCTCAGTCAGTGTCCCCTGGAAAACTTAAATATGATGATAACTGCATGATTTACCTGAGACTGGGTCTTATATGAGGTGTGTGAATCATATAAATGCTGTAGCAGTTCTTTTAGAACAAACAGAAATGAAAGCAGTGAGAAGTAGTCTGCTTTTGGAGTTCAGAATTAAATGTCAATACACAATACACCAGACACATTAGCATTAGCCTGCCAATTCGAATTCAATTATAATGTACACTCTTTGCCAGAACGCTTTCTAATGGAAGGCTTCCCATACAGAGCCGACATAATTACGTGTGACACATGGATACGGTCGTCTTACCAGTTGTCTGTTTTTTAATGTTCAGCCCATACAGGACTATAACAGCCATATTTACTCATTTTTCAGAATTCCAGTCGGCACACTGCGGGCTTCTTTTGTAAGAATATTCCGGATCGTGGGGTGGGTAACAGAAGGGGTAATCTATCTGCTATACCGATCTTGGTTGGGGGTTGTGGGGGGGTGTGATTTTGGCCACGCGCCCAGATCAATGTGACCTAAATTCAAATGCGAATGAGGACCTGTCAGGGAAAGGACAGCCTGTAAATGAGCTGAGACAGCGTGGGCCCCCGGGGTGCTGGGACCCGGGGACCCGGCCTCCTTCAGACTGTTCTAATGAGCTCCAAACGGCCAGCCAGCCGGGCCCTCCCTCGGCCGACGGTCGGGGGCCTGGCTGCTCCTGGCATGGATTCGCCACGGGGTAGGCACATACCAAAGACTTTCACACAAAGAGCCTTGACACTGACATCGAGAAGGAGACGAGCTGGGTGGGCACGTTCAAAAGCCTCCACTCCATAAATGACAAACTACATGGTCTAGGAGATAGACCCAAAAGCTGTCCATTCAAGTGCCTGTTTCTGTACTGCTGAACAGGGCACCCTAACCTCATTTGTGCCTGTAATTAATTAACTATATACTTCTGTAAAGCTGTGCCATTTAAGTCTTTTTAGATTAAAGTAAAATGATACCACGAACACAACAAATCAATAAATAATGCACAACTTACACCTGTAAAAATATCATTTTAAATGCATATGGATAGTCAATATAAGATGAGAACAAAGTGAAGCTGCAGATTTAAGCGTGCTTTTGATAGCAATATGCCTTTGCCGCTAATTCTCCAGCAATCAACAGGACTCAGTAAAGCAATAACTTGTGTCTAAAGGTGTTGGAATTAAAAAGATGACATGAAATGTGGCTCTCAAAAGAGCTCTACTGACTCAGCGGATGATTCTTTATTGTGTCCAGTATTATTACTGTTTATTGGGATCATATATCTTTAAATATGTCTCTGGAGGATAGGGGCTGCTTTAAGGATATTTAGGTTTTTGGAACTGAGTAAGATCAACAGAGCTCCAGAAGTTACTGCCCACTTTCAGGACCCCAGAACTGTGGGAAAGGTTTTGGGTCAATGGCGATGGGTACACATATACAGAGGAGATCTGGTTTGTGTTATTAAACAGCTTCTGTTCCTTTTGGGCCTGCCCCCTTCCTCTGAAGAATGAATCTGGTGCAAAGACATGGATCTCCACAATCTCAAATCGGACTCGACCCCCACCTATCCTTGGTGCCGGGCCACATTGCCGTGGGCGGCTCCAAGGAAGTTGTAGCACCGTCCGGTAAGGCGAAATCGGCAAATGAAGAAAGGGAATTCCCACACTGCCTCGAGGTAGTCCTGCTGGGTCTTTTGTTTATGCAGGAAAAGGAGAGCTTCACCAAGTAACCCCGCCCCCTGCCACCTTTCCCGGTACAGAGCTTGAGCTGGCGGGGAGGGGGGGCATTACAATACGGCTTCTCGGAGTGGCCACCTCTCTCGCCCTCCACCCAGACCCTCTATAAGTTACATGCCGGGTCCATATGGGAATACAAGGCTTATGATCGTCTTCAATAGCATATGGTAATTGCTCAAATTAGCATAATTCATTAACATTTGGATCCTAATTGCACAATGAATACACAGATTTCTGAAAGAGGGTTTGTGTGCCCTGACTTCCTAATGTATGATACAATTAATTCTGCTCTTATTTACATATTGCTGGGAACTTGAAACAGTAAAGCGTTGTAAAGCAAAATTTATGATCTCTAATCAAATGTTGTCTCTTCCTGTTCCAAGATGTTAAGTCTGCCCCCCGCAGGTTAAGCAGATACCTGCGTGCATGTATTCATTATGGTTTTTATGCAAAAATATGGAGGAAAACTGGGAGAGGGGCACTATACGCTAGTGGGTGGGGGGGTCCGAGTGATGGTTAAGTCTAGTCATGTGGGTTAGAATCGCAGGGGACTAGATAAGGCCACACGCAAGCTCCCGGAACACTCTGGAAGGCTGTCTTCAGCCGGGACAGAGGTAATCGATGGGACAGGCTCGCAAATGCTTGATTCATCTGGAGGGGCGGGACAGGATGGGCGGAAGGGGAGAGGGGTGGGTGTGGCGGTGGTGGTGTGGGGGGAGGGGGTTGCACTGAGAATTGAGAGGGAAAATAAGAATGTGAGTTTTAATGAACAGAGTCTGTCATTAAAATCATAACTATTTCCTCAGAGATCAGGTCCCATTTAAATGCAAAAAGAGAGAAGCTGTAATTGAAAGATCTTGGATTTTTTCCTGCCATTCAAACTGCAAATTTGAATCCAGGAAGAAGTGAAAAAAATTTTAAAAAAACGCCAGTTTTCCACTAAGCCGACTAGGTCCAATTACTTCTCTGTTCCTGTGTTTAAACCCTGCTGCTGCCAGCAGTTGCATTAGAACACACCATGTGTTATGCGAACGCCACAACTCAGTGCTTATAAAGACCGCTGTAACTACAGCTACATCCATCCATCATCCATCCATCCCATATCCACTTATCTTGGTCAGGGTCGTATTATTGACATAGGTGGATGGCCTTGAGATCTACATCCTCTCAGGCGACCTCTAATGACGACTTCCTCGGGTCGAGGGATTGACAGTAAGACACGCTCAATGCTAAGACCTCGAGAGCGATCCTCTCAGCTGTGCACTTTTGAATCATGAATGGCGACGTAATTCATGATAAGACTGTCCATGATTCCTGTCCTCCGAGTTTTGCACAGGGAGTTCTTGGCACTATCTCACCCTGGACTGTCTTACATCATGGAGAAACTTTTTAACAAGATTGCAGAACAATGGCAGAGATCACATTCCACTGCACTGGCAAAACAAAGTGGATTGACCTCTACACCATTTGCTGTTTTTGGGGTAATGGCCATCGCAAAGCTTCGTGAGCTGTGGTGCTGTATTTCCCTGTGATTTTGGTGAGAAGACCCAATAAACCATCAGTTGTCATGTTCCATATCTTGTGTGCATGAGTGACTGCTGCCTCAGGGTGGTCGAAAGAGTGAAGAAAACCGCCGAAGCATCCAGTCAGAGAGCATATTTCACTGCCACAAAGATGTCCAGCTATTTTGCCAAGCCGCCATCTTCTTCCTGTCTTAACAGGAAGTGACACGCCTCATTGTATGCAAACCACATGCTATGTATTCTTTGATACAATGTTCTAGTTTCATACTAGGATAAGAAAATGGATAAAAATTAGAAAATTAGGGAGTCTATGCCAAATGTGAATCCCTGACATATCTCATAAATTCATATTTAAAATAAATGAAATATTCGAAGGCTTCTACATGTTATTAAACCATTATTCCTTATCCAGCAAGGCCAAAATACTATTTAACAAATGTAAGCACTAATAGGTACCTTAAGGGTGAGGCTGTGAGGCCAGTACTGACCAGAGGGGGCGCTGTGTAGCAAACCTGCAGCCTGGCCCTCATCGCCTGTGTAGAGGGTTATTTTCAGAAGCGGTGCATGTAAACAACACCTGTGTGTTTCTGGAGACCGAGCGCATCTCGCGGAGAGGAGGTGTGGGATGTCTCTGCCGTGCCTGCGGAGATGGGCTCTGGCCCTGCAGTCAGAAGGCCGGGGATATGCAAAACACACACACACACATATTCGTATTCATATCTTTGTGGGGACCATTCTATGTCCTAATCCCAAGAATGACAACCCTAACCCCTCCCCCACCCTAACCTTACACCATAAGTATCCAAGCAAAATACTTTTGTCATTTTTATTTTTTTGATTGCAGTCACAGATTTTTATAAAATTGAGTTTCCCCTTGTGAAAAGGTGGTCCCAACAACATTAAAACAATACAACACCCACACAGACACACACACACAGTGTGTACACACACATATAAACACAGTGTATACACATATACTTATAGACATTGCGCACACACATATACACTCATACACACGCCCAGTGTTGCTCTGTGGAGCAGTACCCCCCACCCCCAGGGCTGGACCGGGCCTCTGCTTTCCCACTCAGGTGGGGGTCTGATTCCTATCGGCTAATGAACGGCCGGCCCCGCTTGTCATCGGGGTGTTAGCGTAAACCTTGCCCCATTCCAGCCGGCAGCTGTGCAAACTGTTAGAGTGGGCGAACTTTGTGGGGGGGTTGTGGAGGGCAGGAGGGGCTCAATGCTGAATGTGCATAGAGTCCAAGCCTTTTTTCAATTAACATGGAGGGAGGCACAGAAACGTCTTGTAATGCTTACACAGCTCCGCTGATGCTAACGTAGCTAAACGCTGTGCAGTCATGGCCTTTTACAGACAGATGGACATCTGTGCGCCCCCTGGAGTGGCAGGGGCCTCTACAAACATTGCCCTTTTTAAGGCTCGCCCTCCACTAACCTCTACCGTTTGACCCCAGCCTGACGTCTGTGATGTCACTTCGACATATTTCTCTAGAACAAATGTACTTTGGTGACTGTTCCTCTGCTTAAATTTGTTCTGCTATTCCTGTGCACACCCGCATAATGTTTAAAAGTTATTTCCGTAGCAAGGGAGACCCTGTGGAGATTTGAACCTATTTACGGAACAGGCACAGGGGCACCGGCCCAAACTGAAATCTGATTGGCTCCCAAAGTGTCCCCTCCCCTGTCACTCACCAATTCAAAACATATCATTGGCTAATGATAAGGTTAGTGCCTTTTTATGAATTATCGCCCCTCTTATGCACATGGGGCCACACTTCCTGCTTCTCAGATATCCAAGCGACAATTTACATAAAGGGGCAACCTTATCCTAATCCAATGATATGCTTTGAATCGGTGAGTGACAGGGGAGGGGGTACTCTGGGGACCAATGAGCTTTCTTCTGGGGCCAGTGCCCCTGTAGCTCTGCCCCTGTATACACCTCTGCCTATGTGTGACTCTCTGAACGTCAGTGTCGATATCTTACTGGTCTCGCCAGGACTGCCAGGCACATCACGCTGATGAGAAAAACAAAATTAAAAACGGTGGCTAATTTTTATCAGAGCCGGCCGACCCCATAGGACTGGTGCAGGGGGGATGGATCATGGCGCTCGGCGTAATTCAAGGAGTATTAAGTCCATTTTGCCAAATGCTACAGTTAACATCGCTGTGACGACCCATCTGCATGACGACCCATCGCTGTGACAACCCATCGGTGTGCCAACGCAACTTAGCCAGCATGGGCAGGGGGCACTACGCCACACACTTCCTCTGTTACAACCCGTTACTGCTCCCACTGTGACTACCTGAGCTTCTCATGCACACGTGTGTGTATGTGTATGTGTGTGGGTCATGCATAGATTACATTGTGGGGACCAAATCTGCTATTTTGATGTTGTGCGGACCATTATTTTGGTCCCCACATGGGGAAACTCAGTTTTATATTAATCTGTAACTGCAATCAAAAAACTAAAAATGCCCAAAGTCTTTTATTTTGTTAGGTTACTTATGGTTAAGGTTAGGGCTGGGTAGGGGTAAAGCTTGTCATTGCTGGGACTAGGGTCTTGCCCCCCCCACGTGTGTGTGTGTGTGTGTGTGTGAGTGTGAAAGAGAAAGATAGAGAAAGTGGGCCCCCTCCCCCGCCCGGACAATTTTTTCTGTCTTGAACCCAATCCCCCCTGGCTGACAACTTTTACAGTCTCCATCCAACCCTGGTCAGCAAGTTGAACCACTGGCACCCCCCCCCACCCGCCCCCGCATTGGACAACTTTCAACAGTCTCAACCCCCCTGCCCCCCTCCATCTGACAACTGTAGTCATCTTTACCTCCCCAGCTGACAACCTTTACCAAGTCCAACCCCCCTTGGATAAATCTCCAGTGACGCTCCGGAGTGTGTGGGCGATGCAGGGGGCTCCGGAGCTCAGCCCCCAGATCTGGCAGTAAGCTAATGACAGGCATAATCAGCTGCCATCGATAAACATGGGTCACCTGAAAGACTGAACTTGACAAGGCCGGAAAAGTGAAGGTCATATCTGTCACTCAGGGAGTAACAAGTAAGTGAGTGGGGGCCCGCCGCCATGCAACGTGGTCCCTCACCAGCCAACGCAGAGCAGTGGTGATTCCATCGCACAGATCCGCAGGTCGCGACAGGAAGCACGTCTGTGTAGAACAAGGCCTCTAAACCGACCTGGCTCCCTCCCTCCCCCATTTTTCATTTTATAGCCTCAGTCCCCCCACCTCAAAAAAAACATGAATAATTCATGAAGAAACTTTGCCAGAGTGTGATCTTTAAAGATTAATTTGTTTTGTTATATTTGACAAGAGGACACTGATGATCAAGAATAATAAAAATAAAAAGAAAAGAAAATAGATCTTTTTAATGGAATTTAACAATGGGTCTCTGGTGAGCTCATTACGCTGACCAGTTTGACTTATTTTACAGCCACTTGTAATTAGTATCCGTAAGAGTTATCACCATAATCAAGCTAGTTTTTCTTTCACTCCTCTTCGCTCGCTATTAACTTTGGTGTTTTACTCGCTCGGAGAAGGTGGTCAGATCCGTAAAAGACAGTGGCAATAAAACTAATAAAACTGTAGGGTTCCTTCAGGAGAACTTTAATAATTCCACGGTTATAAGCTCTTCACTTCAAAGCAGCTGTTAAGATAGGCTTCACACGGCCTTGATGGCATCGCAGGTGCCCCCGCATAACGTCCGTAGGCGGGCGGGCTTTGTGAGAGATGCCCCCAGTTCAGGGAGGCTGTCGGACACGAGTCCAATAAACAGGGTGTGTTTTCAAGATGGCTATCTTTAACGTTCGGTTCCCATCTTTTAAAATATTCCCGGGGCGTTGTGCAAAACTATAAAGAAGCCGACAATATGTCCCATGTGCAAATGTTAACCTTTAGGGCTTTTTATCGGGAGTAATTTATTTATATATTCAGATCTATACGTTTCCCGCTTCGACGGCTGGGCAACACATGAGACATACCCCAGGCTTCTCGCCATCACGCGGGGGCCGGTAGCAAGTGAGGGGGGGGGTTCAACCGGCCGCTGCTCCACCTCCCAGGAGGGAGCCTGCACCCCCATAGTACGCCCCCTCGAGCAAAGTGCTCCGCTTTCATTTCCTTGGCGAATACCCACCGACACGAACGCGTAAGAGCACCCCCACCCCCCGAGCGGCCGCGCCTTAGGCCGATTAATAATTCACCGAGCCGCGGTTGCTGTGGCAATACACAAAACGCAGCGCCCATTGCCATCACATCTCTGATTGAGTCACAAAAACTCCTCACTAAAGACCTTGAAGTTTTACACAGCCGCATGGCATGTGATTCTCCAGCAGCGTCAGCGCGTCAAAACACGGGGTGTTGCCTCCGTGTACGCCGAGCCCCTCCGTATTAATGGGGCGAGCCACGAAGAAACCGTGTTTCTGTCAGGATGTGTTTTTTTTGAGCTGCTAATCTGGGCCCAAAATGGGCCGACTCCAGAAGTCCCCAGCCGCATGTTACCCATAATGCACCTGCATGTCGGGTGGTCTGTCCAGACCTGTGATTGGTTTTTATATCCAGTGTCTTCACTCGCCCACCTAATGGCTTATTTATTACATCCATACTTTATAAGGATGTTCCTGTGTGGCCTAATTACCAGCCACACTTCTTTGGAGTTCTAAAATAATTATGGCCCTTTTGATATGTTTTGATATCAGTCCTCGCCAGTCTGAAACTCTAGGGGTGGAACTCATGTGCCTCTCCGTCATTCCCAGGGGGATTCTGTTTAGAGTGGCACCGAGGATGGATATTTGGCGGCCGAATAGTAAATATTTATCCAGCGGTGGCGAGAGGGGGAGCAGCTCAAGTCCCCATTAGTAAATGAGTTCAATTATTTCAGCGAATTGCACGACGTGTCTCTCCTACAGCCCCCGCCAGTGATGACAGTCATTCTTCATGTGCCCTGAAAATGTTTAAAACAACCAAGAGGGGACACTCAACACAGCATTAAAGTGTGTGTTACCCTGTGATTTCTCCACCTCTAGTTTCTGGTGTTAATTCTACATCTTACATCATGATGGCAAAGATAAAACGGAAGGTTGGGTGACTGAACAGAATCTCAACTGATAAAAGCAAAATAATCATATTAAATAATTAGATTTATACTCAGTACTGTATATGTTCCCCATTAACCATTTAACTTATCTTATTATATAAGATATTCTGTTTACAATTTGGTATAATTCAAGTGGCTAAAAGCCCAAGTTCAAATGCTTGTGTGGGCTTTCCCATTAGAACCGAAATTAATTAAAAAACCCACATAACGTCGTGAATTGGTTTGATTGTTCTTTTTTTCACATGCCAACAATATATTTATCTGTCCTTCCCCATGGGCTTAAATACACAATTTTGAAAGCTTTCTTGTTGTTTCACTAACAGTAATTGAGCTGGATGAAGCCCCATGCCGATTAAATAATCTTCCGTGTTTCATGAACAGGGTCTTGCATAATTTTAGATGAGAAAAAAAAACGTCGGCTGGGGTGTTTGGATGAACTCTCTGTCCTTGTAAATTTTGCATATAGATTAGTAAAAAGGGGAATGTTATTATTACAAAAAACGTTTCCCATTCAAACAAAATATATTACAGACCGGATGTGATATTGGCAGTATAGTTTGTGATAGAATTATATGCATTATATATATAGAAAATCTCTGTAAAAGCAGCATCCCATCAGGTGTATCCAAGGCCTAAAGTCCTGTGAAGGGAAGCTCAAGGATCATAACAGCTCTGGGTGGATGGATGGATGGATGGATGGATGGGTGGATGCCAGAACCACATCGCAGGACTCACACTGCCAACTCTTATAATGGGCCCAGTTCAAGACGATTCTGGCACTGGTGTACTTTGGTCCAGCAGGTCTCAGAGCATCTTAGACACCTGAGAGGTGATGATCATGAGTGCATTGTGAGATAGAACAGGGCAGGAGACACCTGGACAGGATGTCAGTCCACTACAGGGCATATACTTACACTGGCACAATGGGCAATTCAGAGTCCCATATAGCCTTATAACAGTAAGATTATTTTAATAGAAATTGTTCAATGTGTATATAATACATTATATATTTATTCAAATATTAATATTATTTAGAATCTGCTGTTTAAGATTTATGCATAAGTTTACCTGTTTGACTTTGTGGGCATTTGAATGGACATTAGGGGGAAAAAGCACGAAGCAGGAGGTAGGAAACTTTTAGTGGGCAGTTATGTTTCATAAAACCCATGATGCTCCTGAATAAATGATTCAAGACTGAATTTGCCTCCATCCATTGTGGATTATTTGGAAGACGCTCCATCCACCTTTGAGGTGAACCCACAACATACGTGAACATAAACACATATAATACATATAAAAAAAATAGGAGGTAAGATTCTCATGCTAAAGATTCATATTTACCTGCTGAGTGAACAGAGCCAAGCCTGGAAGCCACAGGCGTTTTGTTGTACATGCAGCCCAACAACCTGCGAGCAGAAGAAGAGCAGACTGATCACCCACATTGTTTAATTATTCGCTTTTTAGCCGATGACCTGCTAAGGGAGGATTTATGCTAAAGTGGATTATGGGCTACCTGTCGCATCCTTTATTTAAATAGCTGCCAAAAGCGCTTCACTGGGATGTGATTTTCCATGTGCTGTACGTGTGCTGTTTGTTAGCATTCTGAAGATAATTGGCCGGCGTCCTCGTGAGACCCGCGCGCGGGATCCCGTAATGCTTCCGCAGCTTCACGAGTGGCCCCAGCCCAATCACTCCAGCGCCTCGTCGCTGCCGCGGCTCTCCCATTTCCCATTTTCACTTAACGGCTCCGAAAGACCCGCGCCCCCGCTCTGCCTCCTGAAAGCTTCTGGATCGCTTTCAAATGGATGAGGAAAAATACACCAGCTCCCCACGCAAGGACGCGCGGCCCCGCTGGGACTGCCTTGGGGGGGGTTATGATGCGGTGTTGGCTCGATTTAGCTGCCACCGCTTGCGTGTGCATCTGCTTGGCTGTGCTAAAGGTTCGGCATGCTGTCGTTTTGGGACCTGGACCTGTGGAACCACTAGATGGTCATAGAACCTCTAGATTTGTTGCATGGGACTGAAAATGTATCTGAGAAACATTATTATTATCAAATATACACAGTGTGTATGCACACATACAGACACCTGTACACACACATATGCACAGTATGCACACATACAGACACCTATACACACACATATAAACACAGTGTGTATGCACACATACAGACACCTATACACACACATATAAACACAGTGTGTATGCACACATACAGACACCTGTACACACACATATAAACACAGTGTGTATACACACACACAGACACCTGTACACACACATATAAACACAGCGTGTACACATACATACTGACACCTGTACACACTGATATGAACACAGCGTGTACACACATATACAGAATTATTTTTTTCTAGGTACACACACAGGGGTTTATCTAGAAATTCTGCCCCCCCTGAAAAAATATCACCTTCCCCCCACCCAACTTTACGTATTCATAGGCCCCTGTAAAGTGCTGGGCCCCCTGAATCTGCCAGGGTATCCATGCCCCTCCGACACCCCTGAACACACATATGTATGTCTATATCTTTCAATATCCTGTCCAATACCATCTGCAAATATTTTGTGTGAGGACACTTTATGATTTTACTGGTAAATTCTAGTAAACCTGTGACTAGTCAAAACCACTTGGAAGGGTTTTGATAACAAAAGTGGTTCTTCCTAAGCTACGGATAAAGCACTGAACCGTAACGACCCAGAACATTCTGGAAGAATAACATTCAATGACACCCTGAAATAGCATGTGTCTTCTTAATATTTCTTAAGACGAGCAGACTGTGTTAAACAAACACATTTACAAATTTACTGTCCAGATGAGCTTGCCAGACAGTAGGATAGCTACACAGAAACGACCAATTAGTCAACCCATGGCTTTCTTATTATTCTCCAGTGATGTATTGTCAGTAAAACCAGGAGGAGGCAAAATGGCTAATTCATCAAATGCTAGATGTTGATAAGAGCCATGGAAAGTGAGTGGGAATGTGGTTTGATGCAGTAGGATTTAAGTGGCATATTTAAAATGGAAAATATGAGCAGAGCCGTGAAAAGATATCTTGCACATATGCTACAGTGCTGATTTGCCGGTCATCTGGACATATCATCACCTTGTTACAGTGGGGCTTTCCCAGCATGCACCTCCCAGGCAACACAGCTCCGTTCCGCTGCTTCTGCAACGTGACTGGATGCTGCCTGAACTTTTGTTTTGCGGGTGTGTGTGCTTGTGCGAGGGGGCTGTCAGTAATTTGTCTTTCCTAAAGCCTCTTGTGGTCTGCTGTACTGCAGCCACAGCACACGGGTCTCTGCATCTGCAGATGTTCACAACCCGTGCTCTGGACTCGGAGCGGGGTCTTCGCTCTTGGCGGGCGGCAACAGCAACGAGCTCCGTGCTTCCCGGCTCTAATCAAACGCTCGGGATCTGTTTGTCTAGGCTGAGCCGGCACACGAGGACTCTCTCTCGACGTGGTGATTGATTTATAAGCCCTCGCCCAGGTCTTGGAGACGGCCCCGTCAACACCGGGCTGGGGAAAGTTTGTAACACATGGGCTTGTTTACCATGAAGGCTTCACAAAGCCTTTTACGACAGAGAGAGTCAAAAATTAAAGATGGCGGTCACTAAAAAAACAAACATGCATCTCAATTACAGGCAGCATTTTTCAGTATCTATTACGATCCGTGTCAAGGGGACCTTTATGCTTTACACTGATATAATCCTCAGTGTTAATATAATCAAGATCCCATATTTACAATTATCTCTCTTTATCAGATAGTAATGTATGGGGAGATATGCCAAGATGTCCTCGCCAATTTCACCCTTAATTACAGTTATATTTCTCAGAGATCATCAATGATGAATCTGCATTTTTCTATCCCCTCCTGGCCAAGACTTAGCGGGAAGCTTTGGCTTGCTACATCCACTTCCTGTTCACGGTAATAGTTTCCAGGTGAGAGGTGTTCTAGTGTTTAATTTTTTTCTCTTTTTTACGGGAACGTCTACTAAAAACTGTTTTCCTATCGATACGGTGGGGTTGATGCTTACCAGATTTGACAAAGTAAAGATCTCATGTTTGGCGTAATATTACAAGGGAAACATAAATGAATGATTTGGCCACAATGGCTGGAAATATTACATTGTTAAAGTACAGGGGCGAAACTCTACACCGGGCGCCCTCGTCGCATTTGGTTTTCATTATTTTTCTCGAAAATGTAACAATAGCACCCAGGGATTAAGTCATGGGGTAGGTCACAGCCAAGGCAAACATCTCACGTCCCTCAGGATAACAGAGACAGATGAAAAAGGAAACAGGTGTAAAGTGTGCGCTCATGTTTTCATTCCCCGTTTTTCGCGAGGAGGCATTCGGCACCGCGGCCGCCATCTCCGAGAAAACGTCTCACGGGGTCGCCAGGAGAAGACGACGACAGAGAAGCAGGAACGAAAGACAAAATGGCAGCAGACGGGGGAGTGTTTTCTTTCGCTCCAACACGGTGGTGCTGGCAGTGGTGTTGGTGGTAGGGATTCCTGGGAAACGTCGAGGAAGCAGCTCGCTCCCCAGGGGGGCCCGGCGGAATACGAGGGCTCAGAGGCACACTGCATATTTATTAGGTTTGGTTTTTTCCTCCATTTTGGGGGGGGGTGATTGTGGGAGCCCCCCCGACGACACTTGCAGATTCACAGAGATGCGTCAAGGAACTCCGTGACGCCCACGAACACGATCCTGCTCTTTGCACACCGAGCGGGTCAAACTTTTGACTTGTATTCAGCATATAATATCATTTATTTTTAAAATCCTTTTTTCGGCACGAGCAACAAAACACTCTTTTCATTACCAGAGGGTAACACTCTTAATAAATGACAATAAAAGCCTTGAATGTTAAAACTGAAGTGTTTATTAAAATAACAGCTTGTTACAAATAAGGTCACGGGTTTTTGAATCCTCAGGAAAATGAATTTTCTTGAAGCCCTTCCTTTAAGCGAAAGGAAAAGTAAGGTTCCAGGATGTTTTCTGGGTGCCAACTGAGCAATTGGGAGCTTCTCGCAGTGTATCTTGACGGTCAGGTTGAGTTTGGCCAGCTCTGTCCCTTCCCTGTTTGTAAGGTTAACAGATAAACAGCAACGACTCTCCTGAACATACGGTGACATTTGCACTGCACCTTTTCCAGTCTATTCCACCTCGAGCCGTGAAGTGGATACCCACCAAAGACAGCCATGGTCCCTGCCCCCTCTCCCCCCAACCCGGATATCGGCGTGAAAATATCATCGAGATCGCATTCAATTTATATGTGATGCTTCCTTTCCATCCTTGGAGCACCAGAGTTGCAAAGGTGGCAGATTTTACTTGAGACACCAACCCGTAAACGATCCGACGACGCCTGTCAGGTGTGTGATGAGGTGGCGGGAGGTGAAGCCGCATCGGCAGGAAGCTGTCGACGCCACCGAGCAATTAGCATCTTCGGGGGGTGGCACTACGTCACCGGAGATGTAACGTGTTCAGGTTAGAACTGAAAAGCAGCTAAATCAAACACACACATATATACACACAATTTTTTTTATTACATTTAGCTACCTAGCTGACACATTCCGACAAAGCAATTCACAGTTTGGACAAGTGAGTTTTTTTTGCTTACTCTTTTGCTCAAGCTACTTCAGCCAAAACTGCTCTTTCTATCTCCAGGGATTTAGGCCCAGCAGCCCCCGGGGCCACGGGGGCCCAGTTTCCGACCAGCTATGTGGGCAGCTAACGTCCACATTAATCAGAATTAACAGCTGTATTCCTTGCCCCCCCCACTGTTTTTGAGTGACATTTTTCCTTTACAAAGAACCTTCTAGGCAGTGACTGGAATGTGACACTGCAGGCATTGTTACAGAGCGGTGTCCCAGCGGTCTGGCTGGGAGGGTGGCCGCGGTCGATCGTTCGCGGTGAGCGGGCCAAAAGCGACACGGGGTCTCGTTCTGCTTCCTGTTTCCTTTTTACGGCTCTCCGCAGCATTAACGTCAGCATGACACCATGACATAAACACAGAGGAAATTGCCTCACTCCAGAGCATTTGGGCCACAGGAGTAATGACATAATGGCTTATAATTGCTCCTCAAATACACAACACTGGCAATGAAATTGATTTGTGTTAAGCCCCATTCCATATTTAACAGTTCAGCCGCCAACTGTGCGTGACAGACCCTGTCGGTCAGGCTACAGACCTGCATAAGCACAACGGGCATCACTTGTAACAAGGCCGGTAGTCCTCTCCAGGTCGTCCACAAAGTTTTACAAGCAAAAAGCCTTGGTACGTATCACAGGCTACTCATTAAAATGTCAGTCTCCTGTCAGTCTTCCTTCACCGCCCACGGAGTCTGGCTGGCAAATACACCTGGTCCGCTTTGAACAACAAAAGCAGAGCCAGCAGAAGTCGCAATGGAGAGGCCACTCCTAGCATGTCATCTAGATAAGCACAATACTATGGTAAAGATGGGGTTCAAGGCCTGTGAATCCAGAGAGGCGGAATGATCCACTGGTAGTGAGACTTCTGGAGATCAGATCAGTACCCCTATCAGCCAGGCACGTAGCCAGGTAGCAAAATTACAGGTTTTAACCCCCTCCCCAAAATGTGTTCCCATCCCCTGGTCTGCAAAATTTACCAAAGTGACCTATTGGTAGGTTTGCCAGACCACTCCCAAAATTTATTTCTAGGTACAGGCCTGCAATTAGCTAAGTACAATGGTGAGGATCGAACTGATATTTTTGCCAACCAAGCTCTTATTTAGATCTGTGAACATCTGAACACAATTTCTGCTATTTATATATAACATTGACCATCCTAAATACATGCAGTCCACACAGTGTCATATAGACAATTATACACAGGGAATGAAACAGATTCTTTGCAAACCGCTCTTCGACCACAGGGGAAAACACACAGACCTCCCCAGATTTGCGCTGGTTCCTTTTGTTCATTCAAACTCGTATTGTTATTCAAACGATCAATGAAGGCCCTGCCCGCTCGTCATCCCGTGTGCTCTCCATCATTACCGAGCCTTTGACTCCCGTATAATAAAACACCCCGAACAAACAGCATGTGACCTTTTCATGCAAATTCCTAAATGTGGCCAGAATAATAATAAAGCCTATAATATGGGATCTGGGGGTACAGAAACAGAAAAAAGTTTTATAGATTTATTGCCTCCTTTTCCAGCCTTGTTTTGTAGAAGGCCGTGAGTCTCCTTATGAAATACGGCCCAGAATGGCGGACCCACTGGCTGCTCACCTGAGTCTTTGTGGTCACACACATACACACACACACACACACACACACACACATACACACGCACACACACAGCCACACAGTAATCAGACAACAAGTCTATAGTTCTATATTTTGATTTGGAAAATTAAACTTTTTCGTGTTGATTCAGCACAATTAAGGCATTCCATCTTTTTGATTGTTTTTTTGACAAAAATATTTTAACTTCACAGATTGTGCGTTTTGCTGTCTCAGAAAAGTCAGACATATTTTATTGGGTCTCGGTCTGTCCTCTG
Organism: Mormyrus iriodes; assembly: GCA_011763525.2. Lineage (NCBI taxonomy): Eukaryota > Metazoa > Chordata > Actinopteri > Osteoglossiformes > Mormyridae > Mormyrus > Mormyrus iriodes. The sequence goes on along the minus strand of JAAGVU020000015.1, from coordinate 593,548 downwards.
CGTTGTGGGGTCAGCAAAACTCACTCCCTGGTGGAGGGCAGCCTAACATGTCCACCCCCCACACCTAGATGACCCTGCTCCCCCCTCCCATGTCTGGCACAGGGCTAAAAAGGGCCCCCTTCCTGCTATCTCTGATCATCTCCTGTGCATCTAGGACACAAAACAAACATCCCCTCTCACCCCCCATTCCCCCCTTTTTTATACACCTGTAGGCTTAATGCCCAGCAGGTTGGTTCATCTACCTTAAAGGACCAGAATGTGAGAAAGCACAGAACCAGACTGCATTATGGGATGCCTTCATAGAATCACTGTCCACTAATTTGCCCCAGTTCACTTCCTGAGACAACCTTGAACTTTGATTTTGGTGTGTTTCATAAAAATTTTATCTTCTACAAGCCCTAACCTTAGTCATGATCCCATTAATATATAACACAAGTCTAAACCCTGAACCCAGCCTTGGATTCTCAAACTTTGCATCTGTGAGCCGAGAAAGTGGGTACTGAAGTCATCACAAATGGATAACATTTGTTATAGTAACCCTTAGTTATCTGAGAAAATCCAGTAAATAATTTAGCACTTAGCTAACAGGACTCGCTCTTATTGTAATCACATGTCTGTGATTACAGATTAGGCAATTCCACATGTTAAATTCCTATGCTAACGGCCCTTTAGCACCAATATAGGAAAGCACATTTTGCATGTAATTTGGAAGAATTAGCACATAATTGCATAGTAACTGTATAACATTGTAAAAAAGGGGGTATTCCTGTCACGTAGGTCAGGACAGTAAAAATAAACTATGCTTTATAAAAGTAATGTTCCTTTCTTCGTCTGTTCTTTAGCACTGATTTTTGTTTTAGGTTCTAAAAAGTAATTTTTTACAGGCTAAAAGCCATAATTCATTTTTACAGTGGGAATTCAGGTTTAATCCACATGGCGGTAGGCTGGACTGTTAGCAAAGCACTGACCTACTGCTCTTTTGGAAGCATCTCCCTATGTCGACATGTTATCAGCCAGAGCTCCCAGTCAGGCGGACAGAATGGCCAGCCCAGGCCACTTCGGTCCCCAGATGGGTGGGAACAGCAAAACCTAGTGTGGCTCAAGGTGAGTTCCACGTTTCCCCCACGGATGGCTGTTGTTAGCAAGGGCTGTTTTAGTTTCTCAGAGAGATCCCCCCTTGTCAAAAAGTGTGAAAATATTCCGTTCCTGCTTTCATCTTTCATCAGTTGTGATGCAGGATAATCTTTAAGCAAATTAATTTTAAAAAATGTGAAACATGATGTTAAAAATTTAAATATATATTTTTAACTATATATAGTCAAATCACAATAAGGTTTCAAGTAAACAAAGTTTCTGTATTTGGTATAAACCAAGAGTACGTCACAACTGCTGTGTGACATTTAGAAGGGTTACAACAACAAAAAAGATATTTTGGTAGTCTGTTCCTACGCATTTTAATGAAAGAGTCTAAAATATTGTTTGCCGTGAAGTATTTTTTTAACCCTTTGACATCCATCACCAGAGTATTCAAGCAAAAAACACCAATCAGAAACACCCTGTAGCTGAAAATACCGTCTTTTTAAAGAGGGAAAAATAATACAGGTCGTCGTCGACTTACCACCGCGATCGGTTCCAACTAACCGGACGCAAGTCGAACCTTTATTTTATATGCAAAATTATCATAGTATCATATACAGTATACTGTATAGTAAAATTATATCACCTTTAATCATACTGTTTGGTGTTTTTAACCTTTTTGTCACCGTTTTCTAAGTTTATTATCGTTATAACCTTTTTATCACCATTGAAGCTTCTAAGACACAAACAGATACGAATGTATACTGTACCGTGAGCGCTGAGAACTGCAGCCTGAGCACGAGGTGAGTGAATGGGCGTCTCGCGGGGAAGCCCGCGCTGCCGGCATTTGGCGCGGAAACTGTCACGCACTCACGCGGGGCAACGCTCGAGCTGTCGGAGGCGCGCAGTCGCGGCCACATATCGCAGATCTCGGATCGGTCGTAAAGTCGATCAGTCATAAGTCGCAAAGGTCGTAAATCGACGACGACCTGTAGTATTTTTTTTACGATGTAGTGTTTTATCACGCTACATCTCTATTAGTAAAAAAAGAAAAAAGTTACTTGCAAAGCTACCGCGTTTTAAAAGCCACGTTACTGATAAGCTACTGGAAAAAGTAGGCTAGTTAAGTTAGTAGCGTCGCTAATTTTATTTAGGTACTACCTGTATATACACACACACATTTCTCAATTTATGGGTATGCTTCTGTGTAAAATATAAGCCCACATTTTTTGCAAACTGCAGCCAGGTTCTTCCCTGTTTCTCATTAATGAAGGGCTACTTCCTTGCTTTATGGGTCTTCAGTCCTGCTTCTAGGAGCCTGA
>JAAGVU020000015.1:556302-591049 GCA_011763525.2 Mormyrus iriodes | reverse complement strand
TGTAGCCTTCTGCCAACAGAACCACGATTAAAACAGGATTTAACAATGCAGATTCTTAAAAAATATGGAGTGGTCTCTTCATATTTTCTAGAGCTGTATATAAAATTAAGTATATATCTAACCTATGTCTTGCGTGTACGCCTATTTCCCTTTTCTGGAAGGCCTACGGAATCTACAGGCTCCATCCTCTCACCCTTTTGTGATGCCGTCGACGGCCCGGCGGCAATAAAAAAATAATGATACTCTGTCAGTACCCAGAGTATATTGTCTTTAACACACACATCACAAGACTGATTTCATTTTGCTGCCGATAGAAAGTTGACTCCAGGCAGGAGGAGGAAGTGAGCAGACTCCCATCAGAGACCCGCTCCCTGTAAACTCTGTTCACCCTAGCCTTTAGTACCCTTAAAATAGTCCGTCTTGTGGCTGCAAGTTTTACAGCATGGTTTTGGTCCAAACCTTGAATCTTATTTTATTTATCTCTAAAGTATGTGTAAAAATACATCTGAAAGGGAGAAAAGCTAAAAACGGTCGCGGATATTAGCCTATCTTGCAAGATCCTAGATCAAATGTTCAATTGTAAAATGTAAAAATACATCATCATCAACAACAACAACAATAATAATAATAGCATACCTTAGAATGTAAAAAGTCTTTAAAATAGAGTATAATTTTTACCCTGATAATGTTCTGTGCATATGACTCATGTCAATATAAGAAATGCCACTGCAGTCTGAACAATATTACTGACAGAAAGTTCAAGCCAAATGTAATCTTTATTAGCCTGTTTCTGTACAAAAAAAAAAAACACGGGGTCACCGCAAAGCATGCACCTATTTACAGCATGTTCATGGACTGAAAAGAAAAGTAGAATACATTGTTACTTTTTTCTCAGTTTTTGTTTGCAAAGAAATTAATTAAATATTGTGCTTTTATATAATTTGATTATAATATAATATTTTGTAATTCTATAACAACACTGTCCTTCAGTTTCTCGTTGGACGAAACATACAGTGTACACAGTGTCACAAAGTGACACTGTGTACTTCCCAAAAAACCACCGAGGTTTGGGGTAACTTTACAACTGGCCAGAAAACGATCCTTTGAGGAAATACTCAGCGAGCCTCACGGAAAAGGGTACCAGAGATGAGTCCGAACGGGAGGCTTGACAAGTCAGCCAAGATCTGACTCGAAGAAATGTTATCATTGTAAATGGCTTTGGAGAGCCGTGATATTGAATACATCTGTCTTTTTGGGATGTTTAAGGGGGCACTACAATAGAGGAAAGTACTAGGAGGATTTTATTACCTCTCATACATAAAATCGTGTGTTTTTCAGTACTTTTTAAGACAGGATTGCTGTTGTGTGTTCATGTACAAAACTGTGAACTCCTGACGGGACCTTATCAAATTTATGCAACTGCCGTCCCCTGGATATAGTTCAGGACCAAACCGATGTCCACTTCTGAGCTCTCTAACTATTTACAAACAGCTACCCAATGAATTATTATACACTGTAAATTGAAAACACACACAACATAAACAAAACAAATAATAAAAAAACTACACTAATGTTACTTTTGTATGACTGTACATGTTTTGGAGAAAATAAACCTAAAGTTGTCACATCCTATGCAGTTGCATTTTGTGCTAAAACGCAGGATGAAAACCTCCTGGAATCTGAATAAACTGATCCAAATCCAATCAGCTTTAAAACAGAGTAAAACTGGTAATTATTACCGTATTCTCCTAACGATGCACTTCGGCTTTAAATTTCAGATCACACGCTTGTAAGTTTGGGTTTGCGCTCACTTGTTGTCGTATTGAATAATGGGACTTATTTGGATACGTTCAGCCGAATCAGTGGTACTACAACGATCGACCCTGATAACTTATTGAAACTAATGCATTTGTCATTTCATTTTCCATGTTGACATTGGTCAACATCGGTTTGAATATTGTACTTTTATCATAAAATAGCCCCAGCCTTCGTGTCGTTTACCCTGCAGCCCAGTAGGGTTCAAATTCATGGTTGTTGTTCTCATTAAAGGGAACCTAATGGTTATTCACACTTAGGGAGTTAATTCACATAACAACCAGTCGCACAACATCAAGACTTTGAAAACAACCTAATATTTACGACTTGCCACACACACGGAGACCCACAGACACAGGCACACAGTACATAATGTGCACAGAATCGCAGGGTTTAGATGTACTTATGAAACACGATTACAGTTTCCTATAATATGTTTGCTCTGCTCCAAATATGAATATTCCCTTTCGTATACGTAAAAAAACACAAAGACTTTACCGGTTTGCTTTACCGGTTGCTAGATTTGCTTAGTCTTTGCCAAGGTGCAAAAATCCAGATTTGTCAGTTTTGAGAACCCCAGAAATGAAGAAAACGCAACGTACCGTACGGGAGCATGGTGTATTGTAAGGCATCGATTTATATATGTATATATTGTAATTTTATTTTATTTTACAACTATTCCACTGCATCGGTGTGGAGTGACAGTTGCTTGCATTACAGTAATACAAATTGCATAAGTAAATGATACAGAACTGTGAGCAACGATAACACCAACATCATCAACAACAGCAATCACATCGATGGGAATCTCAGCTGATTTGAAGGGACACTCAACTTTTGCCTCCGCAAAGCCCCTTCCATCAAAAGTGGATCCGGGACCGTGTGTGTGTTTTTTTTCCCAAAACAATAATAGCAGTTATTATCAATACAAGCATGTCAATTACATTTATATACAACAAACACAATGTATAAAGTTTTAGCACAGAGTACACTTAAAATGGAAAAAAAAGGCTTCACCAAACACTACAATCGCATTAATGTATATGTCTAATATGTATGAGACTTAAATGAACAGAGGACTGTAATGTACTAAATTTAGAAATATAGAAATTTCCATGATAAAAGTTGAGTCTCCCTTTTAATTAGAATGACAGAAAAAAGGAGAATTACTTCCAAAAAGGTTAAAAAACATATCGGTGCATATTCGTACTAGACTTCTTTATGTTTTTTTTTCCTTTCTTTTATGCCTGCTAAGATGCGTTTCTCCTGTAGGTGCCTCACCCTAAATAGTGCATTAAGAGATAACTATGAACACACACCCCTCACAATAATACACAGAAGACGAGGAGAGAAGCAAGGGGCGGGGCGACGACTGTATACAAAAAAAAGTTAAATATAGTATTGCAAAGCATTTTATACAAAAGTGGTGAAGTGTAGCTCCTGCTTAAAAAAACAGGACGATTTGATCACGCTTGACACTTTTTTTTTTTTTACAAAATCGTCATTTCTCGTGTTTTCTTTTTCTTGTTTTTTTTACAATATCTAAAAGGTTTTAAGACATCAAATGTGTTTACATGTATATTTCGCACTATTATTTAGGCCTAAATCACCAAATAAATTCCAAAACATACCTTATAAATGCATACAAAAACACACAATAAGAAGTTGAACAATAATTCTGGTACCTAAAGGTGGTTTCAAATTGTAGCGATGCATTCCCAGTTTTTAATCTACAAATGGACAAACCTGGAAGTATACCTAGTGGGACTGCTACGTTTTGGAAACGTTTCACCTGCTAACGCTATTGGCCCCAAAGACTTGGGGCTGCCCTACCATCATTCATCTCCCACTAGGTTCAGCTAGGACTTCTGGATGCTGTGAGAATATGAATGACTTTTTAGAAGATATGAACAAACTGTTCTTCCGGAGATAATAAACATACTTCAAAAAAAGTGCTATTTTTTTGTTTGTTTGCTGGTTTCAGTCTGTCCTCACTGTGATGGACTTAACCAGAGCTGTGTGCCAACATTATCCAGGTGTTTTATCAGACTGGGATATACCATTAGAGTGGTCTGAGGAAGGAAAGTATTAGGATGTTGAGGAGACGTATTGGGACACTCACCCCCTTAATGTGCCTACACTGCACTAGGGTCAGGAATTTGCCTATGCCCTCCATGAAGTGTTTCACACATATTCAACAGTTGGTTTCAGATCCTCGCAGGCTCTCTGGCTTACTTACAGTGACTGAATAATTCACTGTGGAGCAGTGGGCCATGAGCTGTTGTCTAAAAGCAACTCTGGGTCGAGTAGGGTAGCTCAGCCAGCCTAAGACCCTAAGACACTAATCACAGGGAAGTCCGATAAGACGCTCTGAGCGTGAAGGTGACATGTCTGCTGAACGTCAGTCTGGCCTGCATCACAGCTAAAAGATGCACTTTACACTTCATTCTGAGGCTCCTGTCCAAAGAGGACAGTGAGGACTGTGAAAAGAGGACTGATCGTGTTATTATGACATGCTATATATCCTTCTGTCTCTCACTGAGCAAAAAATGTATGTTACCTGCATTACATTGCATTTTGTTTCTTAAATATAGAGAATGAAGTGTTCAATAACAAGCCGACTGTGCTCAATTTCAGAAACGTTGGCCTCACTTTTAGCAGATTTTCCCACAATCCCCCTCTCGCGGTTAAACATGGGCGTGCACAAAGACTCAGCCGCCAGTGTATTTGGCGGAAGGATGCAGCAGAGGCTCGAGTGTGGGACAGGAAGACGTAAGCGAGGCTAGTGTGGTAGGGCACAGCTGGTCGGGGGGGGCTGGTTGCTCCATCGCAGGATAGCTGGACTTCAGGGGGGGCAGGGGGAGTGCTACAGGATGGGGACGTTGTATTCTGAAAGATTATGAGGGCAGGTGACTGTGACGTAGGCCTTGCAAATCCTGGTGCCCCTGTTCACATAGGTGGGACGATGAGACCAGCCATAGCTGAAACAGAATCGAAAAGCTGGTCATTTAAAACATCGTTTAAATAACATTTTTATTTAACTAAAATTATTGTCACATCATTCTACAAAAATGATAAAAATTACTAAGTAAAAACTCATGCCATTTTATTTTTGGCATATGAAAGACACAGTCACTCTCCAGTGAATTCAAGGGCAAAGATATAGGTATGGACATAGCCCTACCAATATTGTGGAAGTACCGTGTGTGTTTAGGGCAGCGGGGGGTTTGGGGCTGATTTGGTCCCTCCCAGTGTTGAAACCAAATGTACACCCTTGAGTGAATGTAAAAAATGTAACTATATACATTAACTATAGATTTATTACAGAAAATTCACTACTACAGACGTACAAACAGAACTAAAAATGTAAATGAAAAGACAGAATGCTATTTAAGTTAACATGACCGAGTGGGAGGGGGAATGTTAGGGTGATTCCAAGGGCCCGGGTGACAGGGGCCCTAAAAATTTGGAATATAATTGGATTGTTCCGGGGTGGGGGGCCAATATGATATGGTTTTACGGGACCCAAAATCTCCAGCGGCACCCCTGAGCATGACAAAAACTGAAAATGATTTCTATTCTGAAGGGTTCGAAATGAACCCTCTAAGCTTACCCGGACTAAATCCAATTCCAAAGTTAGCAAAAATTTAAAGTTCTATTGCTCAAAATTATATATTTGTAATTATCTGGAGAAAGGTGCATATTGTTAACAATCCAGCAATTAAGTATATTTATTATTTGAATAATTTCTCCTAAAAACACAGTTGGAACAATAAACAGAGAAATACGACTTGATAATGAAGAATAAATGAGATTTCGTAATATGATCGGCGTGATCGATGGAGCTGGGTGACAAAAGCGTCGAGCTCTTGCGGTAATCCCATTTCACAATGTAGATAAACGGAGACGTCTCCAAAAGTCTGCGGAGATCTGTTTTTTAGATCCCGCTAAGCCTTCTGTGAGACTTTCAGAGATGACTCTGCGTGAGGAAACCGCGGAAATGTCAGTCACAGCGGGAACAAGGAATAGAAAACGAAAAATAGGAGCTTTCACCACAATTTTCATTTCCATGGGGAAGAAGAAAAGAAAATGGCAGCATATTTAACGTTATTTTATGTATGCACGTACACATATAATATTTCTGTGATTTACAGGCTAATTTACACTTAAAGATCACATATTGGTGAATAAGTTTTGTCGCTGCTTACTGGAATGCTGAAAACTCAATATCACTGCGTTTTACTTCAAAACAGCACTGATAAAAAAAACTGTACAGAAACCTCATTTACGGGCCCTCAGTCATATTCTGCAATGTTTTTTCCCCCATACAACAAAACCAGATTTCTGTCATCCTCTTGGCAGTTTTATGCATGTCGATTTGAATACGAACCAGCTAGTTTTGCCAGCTCTACCTAAAACACGGTAACAGGGTGACGTGCCTTTAAGGCCAGGAAACACGTGTGTTTTTCAAACGACCGCTGACACTCGGGTCGGTGTGCAGCAGCAAGCGAACGCCTCCTGGGCACACAGCACCGACTGAAGGTCTGCTCTTGGCACAAACGCCATCGTGAACCACTCAGTGACACAGCATGTGTCTTTTTTAAGGGATCATTCTAACCCCAAATATTCATTTTAATTAGAAGTTTACACATCAGCAGGAAGATGTTTTATATGATTCCAGTTTTATTAGGTATTTGCTTAGAGATTTTTTAAGAAATTAAACCAACAAACGAGATAAAAGAGATTTGGTCATTTCAACAACCCAAGCATCAACACCCCAATTATCTGCTTAGAATAAATTATGTGTATACAAAATTCATTCCTCCTTTGGTACTTATATTATTGTTTATTTACAGTAGCAGCAAAGAGTTCACAAAGCAATATAATGAGAGCTGGAAGTTATGGATCAACTTTGACCACAAACTGATGGGCCGCGCTTCTGTGAGATTTAAAGGGTCCACCTCAAACATTTTCTGTCTGTCTGGGTTCCACTCCAAAAAGATTTTATGTTAAAAGTTGCCACATATGACTGACTCTAAGTTTTGATAACTATCAGTTATAGGACCGAAGCATCTGTATCAGAGCAGTAAATTGTTTTGGCTTTTTAAAACCGTGTAGGCGGGGCTTAGTTTAACTGCCTTCATATACCAATAACTAGCAGTGGTGGGCGGGGCTGAGAGGCAGGCAAGGGGCGGGGTGCTCACCCTGTAGGCTGCTCCCATTGGTGCTGGTGCAGGTGGGGGGCGGGGAGGTCTGTGGCCGCACGACAGGGGCGAAGGCGCTCTTCTGTTTGACTGCAGAGATCATATTGACAGGAGAGAATGAGAAAAGGCCAGCAGGGGGCAGCAGAGGAGGAAGAGGTGTTAGTGCTGGAGGAAACAGCAATGGAGTATGCCCCCTTGGGAAGGCTGAAGTGGGGGGGGGGTGTGATGGTGACTGAAACAGACAGACAGATACACAGGCACGTGAGGAAGTTGGTTGCCCCATCGATAAACATGGACAGGAGCCTCGATTCGGGACGGACGTGCCGTGGCGGCAAAAAAATGCAATGCAGTCGCTGATCGACGCCACAAAGTTGATCCATAACTTTGCCCCATCACAAATTATACCAAAACACCTCCCTCACCACTACCCTTACTCAAATCATATCTGTTCTCCTGCTATTTCACACATATTTGTCTATGATGAACAAGGACATGATATTACGTTTGACAGAAATCCTTAACAAGAGGACACCACACAGGGGACCCCTTTGATGGCAAACTCCTCTGGAACTGGGCACTTTGGCTTTCGTCGCATGCCTTCGGACTGTGCAGGGCACCCGTGCCGCTCTGGCACATCTGATCCTGCAGCTTCTGTCTTTGCATTTGTTGCCCGTGGATACGAAGCTTCTACAAACAAGCTATGAGATAGCTACCCCAAGTGTGCGAGCTGTGAACACATTTTTAGCAAGTGACAGTAGTGAAAAGGGGGTGAAAAAAAAAACATCCCACATCCGGAAGGGCTTGCAAAATCCATGATGACTAGACCACATATGTGTCCCTGTGGTTATACCATTCCGTTATCATTATTGACATTTTCTATCTGTCACTACAACATTATAAGCAAAATCGGGTATTGCTGGGGTACTTAGCCTGTGATTTACACAATTTCAAAGTGAAATGAGTCCTTTTTCCCAGGTGAATCACACTAACCTCCTTAAAGACAGTCAAATTAGCTGCCTCTGCATCAAGGCTACTATAATACTAGTATGTTTGGGATTTAGCGAGATTTTCATTGGTGAACCCGCTCTGATAGTCTTAGAGCAGTTTCTCAACCTAGTCCTCAGGGACCCCCAAACAGTCCGCATTTTTGCTCCCAGCTCCCAGCACACCTGTACCAAACAATCAAGCAATAAAGTTCAAAGAATACCTGTTACAGGTGTGTTGAGAGCTGGGAGGGAGCAAAAATATGGACTGTCTGGAGATTCTTAAGGAATGGGTTGAAAAACACTGTCCTAGATGGTCCATCTCAAAAAATTATTGGTACCCTTTAGATCACCAAAGGCCAAAGGCTAATTCATTCAATTACACCAATTCAGTTATAGCAGAAGAAGAGGGAACCATGGAGCTATAAGACCAGGAACAGCAGATACCTTCTGCTACCATCCCAAACCCAGCCTCACACTGAAATTTGCTTGGGGAATAGTCTCAGCCAATATCCGAAGACATACTTGCGTAGGGGGAGCTGGCGGAAGAGCCGTTGAGGAAGCTAGGAGATCCAGGCACCCCTAGGTTAGTCATGCCTGCTGCCCCGTAGCCGTTCATGGTGGAGGTGATGGTGTTGTAGTTGGACTGCTGGGGCGTGGAGCTGGGCGCATAGCCCCGGGGAGACACGCTGTTGGAATTGCGGGAGTAACCTGGATGTAGCACAGGAGGCATAAAAACATGTTCAGAGACTATCAAGACTGGAACTCATTCTTGTCCAGTTGCAGCTGGGGAGGGGTGGTTTGCTCGATGGGCCGTATGCATGTAGAGCCAAGGGAGAGGCCACTAAACATGGCCGCCAGAGGACTGATCAGCTGACACCCCAAGGGAATAATGAACGGGAGGCGAGAACGCTTCACCGCGCTGGAGTACTCATTTAACCCATGTTCTCTTTGAGGATGTAGCCAACAAACCAGACAAGCCAAAAGTTTCACCCACAGGAAACAGAAAGCAGGGCGACAAAGAAACCAGTTACGTTCCCCTAGAATACTTACAAGCTTTAAATGTAACTAAAATATCAAATTAAACTAAAGCCGGACATTAGATACGTGCTGGTTGTATTTGTTTGACTGAGAATAATGAAAACGTTGTCAGTTTTTAAAGGAGTGAAGCCCTTAACTTTGGTGTTATTTTGTTCAGAGTAAGAGCACAGAATAAGTAATTAGGTACTCAAGTCAATTCTGTAGTCCTTTTCCCATGATCTCATAGATTCCCCAAGGTGTTCCTTCCTGAGCCGTTAATGTGAAAAGCAGGCAAAGGGAGGAGAGTCAAGAATGACGAGCCGTTAGGTGGGGGGGGGGCATTCCTCTGTCCAACCGCAGTGCCTTTAACATCACGGCACGCACACGTGCAACACAATCTCTGCATCGCATTTTTGGACCAGTGTTTGGATGCCGTGGGCCAATTCATGACCGGACCTTCCAGTTGCATTCCACTTGGTGTTGACGTGTACGGGTTGGCGCGGACATGTCCCTAAGACACCTGTGGGTCCAAACAAGCCAAAAAGCCCATCTACAGTCCTGTTTATCGTATTTTCTGCTGTCAATGTGGCCTATCTTATCGCTTGGCTTAGCTGTCCCAGCCAGGTTCAAGGCTGGATTTGAATTCACCACATTCCTGGACTCAATAATGTCCGTACAACTCTTATATTGCTGATGGCTGTTTCCATAGTTATTAAAATAGCTTTAATTAAAATAATTCATAATAGCAATTCATAATTCTGCTTTTCTTAAACCCAAAGGTCCGGTTCTGTGACCCATGGCCTTTGGGTATGCAGTGACGGCTCTGTAACCCAAAGGTCCAGTTCTGTAACTCATCGCCTTTTGGGTTGTGTAGCCTAAGGCTTGTTGAGGGTAAGAGAGAATGCAACCATTCCCCAACATTTACAAACACTGCAGCACGTACAGCATGCTTTATTGAAGCTACGCGGGTGCTGCGTTTTGGAGCTTATTATATACCCCTCTCATCTCACACGTTCTTTATTTGGAGTGACAGGGTTCTGGGGCCCTTGCCGGGACGTTTACCCCCCCACCCCCCAATCTGGTTTGAATGTTTCACCAGCTCCCATGCTAACAGACAGCCATTTTGCGGCAAGCAACATCACTGACTGGCAGCTGAAAGCAGCCCTGCTGACAGCCGACACGTGTGATCAGAGTGTTGCCGTAAGCCTCGTGATGCCGTGGCAACTGGCACCGTTACACCGACAGGGTCAAACTGCTGGAGCAAAGGCCCCGGTCCTAGGTGGAAGCATAGCTAGGGGGATCCCTGGATCACTGAGGGAAGGGGTTATCAGTTTTACACTGCACCAGGTACTGTTCCCTTTCCCTTTTCCACTGACTTCCAGTCGAGTACCAGTACTGAAAGTTCCAGTACCTAAAGTGCCAAACCATCTGGGGTACTTTTTAGTACTTCGGTACGATGTTGGCATTAATATTGTACACCACCCAGCCCTATAATATACTATGGCCATTTTTTTAAATCACGACAAAATACCCCGCCTCGCGTGATGTCATTCAGCGCCGGTACCAGGTTTTTTACTCCAGTGGAAAACCATCACAAAGAAGTACCTTACTTTTGGTACTTTTTTGAAATACCAAAGCTTTGCACCCTGCATCTCTCCAATTGATCACTAGTGCCAACATTGAGCAACCGAATCGCACACGATATTCACCCTGGTCGCCCTGCGAGGCCTCGGAGATGTTGACGGCCAGCTGACCCCCGAAGGAATTGACCCCCATCATGCCCGAGTGGGCGGCCGAGCCGGTGAGTGAGGGCAGCTGGTTATGGCTACGCGGGACGCTGTAGAGGGCTTCCGTCAGGTCAGCCGCTCGCTTTAGGATGATCTCCTGCAAGGGGTGGGGAGATGCAAGGTTGGGGGGTCACCAGTGAGGCAGGGTACACATCAGCTCATTTTGTTAGGTTTAGGTGTCATTTTTTTACTTGACTAAAATCCTACTCCTACATCCCTCAGCACACCTGTGGCCACAAAGGTCATGACCTCCGATGGACCAGAGAATGCGTGTCTTATACCCAAATCAGCGTTTGTGTTTATCATTAAAATTCTGCCACATTTCTCTTACATACATGGAGGTTTTGGCCTCACTAGTCAGGGAAGTGACACATACCCTGCGCCTCCCGCACCCTGGCATGTCCTGGCATGTCCTGGCAATCCTACCTGGTTGTTGTGTGGCATGCCATACAGAGCCTCCACCAGGTCAGCTGCCCTCTTCAGGAGCACCTCCTGAGGAATTGGGACAGAGAGAAGGTGTCAGTGAAGGAGCTTAAAAAGCCATGAGGCTCCTCTCTGCGCTTTTAAGATGCTATGTTTCCTTCGCTAACTCGCTCGTTAGCTTGTAATCTTCGTAGCGCACAAGAAGTGCCAAGCACCCAACGCCAAAGCGTGAACTTAGTCACAGTGACATTTTTTTTTGATTTAGCAGAAACAGAGTCACACATCTAATAGTGGGTGACAGTGGGAGAGGAAGTGAACAGGAACACGACAGACGGTGGCAGAAACGACGGCCCCCATGTGCGATAAACACAGGAAGTGGTTGCCAAACGCCGGTAAACTAGTCCCTGTGCTATCAGGAGCCACAAAGAGGGTTTTTCTTTTCCTGTGGCAGAAGGCAGCCTTTCGGTTTCCCACCAGCTTCCTCATGCTAACAAAATGCAGAATTTAAGCTTCATGCTAACATTTAAACTGTGTTACTGATTTATGTATGCACTAAACTGTACTTTTTATTGTTATCTAACAGTGTGCTCTTTCTACTTATAAAACAGTCTACTGTGGCCTAGGCGTGTAGTAGGCTACCCCATCTAGGTTTATGTAAATACATTCTATGATATTCACAAATGACGAAATAACTTATTTCTCAGAGTGTATTCCCACTGTAACTTGTTTATTTCAAAGGAGCTGGGCTAATTTTGTGAATTTTATCAGTAAATGTTTCTCACTGGAAAGATGTGGTTCGATCTTGACCACACCCGCCAGTGCAGTTTGTGGCACACCAACCCCTATGCTGGGATGCTGGAAGGTGTCCCCGTGGGAACGCACTGTGCAAAATGCAGCGGGGCAGGTGGGTGGGCGTACAACTTGAAAACGGGGGTGCGCATTAGCGTTCTCGGACTGTTCATGATGCTTCTGATCCAGGCCACACTCTGGCACTGGCTTATTACCGGCAAGTCACATCTGCTTATTGGATTTCCCCTGCCTAATTCACCCCTCCCCCACCCCCCAACAACCCCACCCGACACTGCAGTTCCATCGCCTGGGGCTGTTTTCTCACCATGCAGACGAGGAAGCGTCCAATCTCACCCGCTCTGCCCCGAGGGGTCGCCTGGCACTCCTTCATAATAACAATAACAACCCCCTCACAAACAGATAAATAATGTCCCTGCCAACTGGACAGTCGGGTCAGTCAGGGGGTCAGGGCACCAGGGTGGGGACGGGAGGCATGGCTGAGTGAAACTGGAGGTGAACCGGCCCTGCACTGGTGTTACTGGCAATACGAGGCTCTTTTCTCTGTGGGCCAGCTTCTGAGAGCTGGTGTTGTGGGACCCTCTGCTGGAGGTCTCATGGGTATTGCAGCGTGGCTGTGCCTGGCATCACCAGGGAAGGAGGAGGGGGTAGACAGGTGTGGAGGAATGATGGAAGGACAGGGGAAAGGTGGAGGGAGAGGTGGAGGACAATGAGACAGAAGAGAGTACAAGAAAAATAGAGAGGATGATGGAGAGTGATGGAGAGAGAAATGAAGGGAAGATGGGGGAGGAGGATGGGAGAGGCAGGGCGCAGCTGGAGGGCCACCGCCCACTATAATTGCACCGTAAAAGATCAGAGGCTTTCCTGAGAAGCACGCCCCCCGCAGCACCTCTCCTGGGGACCCCGGTAATCCTGAAAGGCCCCGGAAATCCCACCCGTCACTCAACTGCGTTGCCATGACAATAATTGTCATGTGACTTAGCTCCTCCCCCTTTATCCCCTCTGCACCTGTTCCAAGGCACAGGAGGGAGAGTGAACCTACCCAGAGCTAGTATCTCCAGCTCCCCACGAAGACGACCGTCGCCTGCCGCTGGCTCAGTGACAAGGCACGCTGAATTATTAACGCAACACAGGATTAACCAGCAGCCGCGGCATCATGGTTTAGCATACAGGCAAAGGGATGTACGGAAGCGTGTGTCTGATCAGAACCACCCTCCCCTGCCATGGTGGACCAAACACCCTTATTTTTTAGGAGCACATTAACAAAAAGAGAAGTCACTAAATTATGTGAAACCAATAGTTTGGTTAAAGTGAAAACATTTTAGCTTGCTCTTTGTAATTTTTTTTATGTTAATGTTTAATTTTAATTTATTAAATTATTTTTTTTGATTTTTCGTGAGTCAGAGTTTGCATCACGTTGATGCTTTTCACACACCTCGGAAATGTCTTTACGAACACTTCGTTTGATTCACCCATAAATCTGTTGTGATTTATCCATCCATCCATCCATCCACCCACCTTCTAACTGTCCCTCCTGATTAGGTCTGTGAGGGGCGCTAGAGCCTATCCCAGGCAGCATGAGAGTACAACACACAAGGTGTGTTGTGAATTATACCACCATATTTACAATTTAATAAAATTTTAGTACAAAAATAAAATACAGCTATGATATTAATACGCAGGTAAAAAAAACATGATACATTAACCCTCACACACAGACCGGTGCACATTTACAACAAGGCATTAGTCTGTTTTATTTTAATAATTAGATGAGAGTGACATAACTACAGCACCATCGTTAAAGTGTAGGTGGGTGAGGAATTACTCATGAATTCATAATGCAGTGTTTTATTGACCTGGGCAGACGGCAGCTCGTCCGTCCTGCGGTCAGGCAGGGATTACCAGCCTTACCGTATAAAAACATCTCACCTTATCGCTCCTGACGTGCACTTCTGGTGGTCACACTGGTGCACCAGCACCACCTCCTGAAACGCCCGTGAGCGAATGGCCCGTGACGTGGCCGAATTTATCACCGATGTCTCATTGGTAACTTTATCCCATCGATAAATATGCTGTTTGATGGACAAATTGAGCATGATGGGGCCACAGGCAGGGGGCTTGGAGATGCTGAAACACGTCCCGGCAGAAGCGGGGGGGACCATCCCCCATCCCCGGCACGTGGCGGTAACGTTGAGGGCCACGGCGCCAGCCTCACTCCAGCCCCCTCGGGCCCCCAGGCCTTGTGCTCAGAGCCCTGGGCTCACCTCTATGCCCTTGCTTTGTCCCCCAAGCCCCCTCCTGCTAGGCCAGGCCAGCCAACTCACGGCCCGGGAACAGTGTTTTGGCGTGTGTCGCTCCTGCCTCCCCACTCCCCAGCTCGCGCATGCCCGCACCGCCCGCCTGCCCCATTATTGAGCGCTCTGCCATCCGCGACGAGCAGGCAATCTGTCAGGGCCTGGCACCGCTGATGCACCGCTGTGGAACCGAGGAGTTACTCCCCGCCCCGTGCCCCACCCCCACCCCAACTGGCTGGCTCTGACTTCATTAATCTCCATTACAAAACAGAAGTTAGTTAATGTCTCTGACGCTCGGCGGCTGCGACACCCGCCCAGGGCCCTCTGCAACCCCCCTCCCTACTATGTCCCTTTGCCCCCGCACACTGATGGCACGCCTGTTTCGATGAGTCGCTGCCTCTTACTCTGTTTTCATTAGCCGGTGACAGACGCGTGGCCTTTAAGGGTGACCGCGGTCTCACAGCCGTCACGCTCGGATTCTGTGCCCCGTCACACATGTATATCTGCGTACGCGAGTCGTCACTCTCAGCTATGGTGGGAAATGCAGGGGGCCACATGAGAGGCAAAATCACCCCCCAATACACTCCTTCATTTCCCAAGAAAAGGGTGCATCACCTTCACCTTGCCCCAACAGCACGCCTCAAACACGTAAGCTTGTTTTAAAACCCTGAAAGCACGGGGCGGGGGCGGGGGGGCATCAGCATGCACGCCACGAGACAGAAGCATCGGGTTCCTGTCAGGGTAAGTGCCAACGATCAGCACGCCGGGGCTTTAACACCACGGAAAGCCCCAGTCGATCGATACCGTAATACACCGACCGCCAGTTATCATCATAATCTCCTTTCGCCCCCCCCGTGTGAGTGTCGGGGGGGGTTAGGAAGTACCGTCACTCTGGACTTCCTCCGGCAGGGTATGGTGGGGGGGTTTCAATCGTCACACCTGCCTGCACACAAATCTCTCCCAGAAGCCCCCCGGCACTCAATGGCAGAACTCATGAAGGTCCCACACTTCCCAGAATGCCCTTGGGGGGATGGGTAGGCATCTTCAGTGCAAAATCTAAGAGATTCACCTACTGCCCTTTACCCTGGGTACTAGTGCTGGGTACTAAAAAAAAAAAGGGATGGTAAAATTTCTTGAGAGAGAGGATCCCAATCAAGTTAAAGAAAAAAGCCATGACGTAAACACATTTTAAAAAAATTTCAATGATGCAGCACAGAGGCTGGACCCTCATCCCCCGGCCGGCGGTCTAAGCAGGCTGCTGCTTCCGGGGCAAGTTCAATGTCTCGAGACGCATTTCCACGTGGAGTTTCACAGTCACGGCTGAGATCCCCACGTCCTGCCGGGCGGCATTTCATTGGCCGTTTTGTGATGAAATATCTGCACCTCCAGTCAGCAGAATTGCCTCTGCTGCTTTTGCGTGCCGTCGATCGACCGCACCACATCCTTTATCGAAATTACTTTTTCATCGAGAAAATGCAAACACTTCAGACTGAGCTTATTACAGCCTTTACTGTAGCTTCCACTGCCCATGTTTTCCAATTAAACTTTACAAATATCTAATGAGTGCAAAAACAGAATTTTGACAATGAAATCAGCATAGAGCGGGAGATATTAATTCCAGCTGCAGTTTTCATTCTATGATCTACATTAAACACCTATGATATGAGTTATTTCTCCGAAGTCTGTTTTTATAAAACAGCATATTAAAAGCGTAGAGGTTTAATGAAATTTTACTAATTAAAAAAACAGATATCCTTCATGGCAACAGAATCTCTTTTCCGAGCTCTGAGTCATTTCTCCGAGATATAAATGCCCAGGCGGTCTAGAAGCACTTTTGGATCTGACCCTCCTGACGGTTCCAGCCGGACCCGTGACGCGTTGGCGGGTTTTGCACGTGGGATGGCGCTGAAGGGATGAAAGGACGCAGGGAAGGCAGGCTGGTAGAGTCGCAGGGTCGGCTTATTAACGCGCAGCACGTGTGGCGGCGTGCCGGCCCGCGGACGGGCGAGGCCAGGCTGCCACGTTAGTCACTCTGCTCTCCTGCTCTCCGTCGCGCTGAGGCACAACGCAGCCACCAGTGCAGCTCTTCTGAAAATATTCATTCAGTTTCCCAACTGTTTCCGAGCCTCTAGGCAAAACCTACATTGTACGTTTTACACGCATGGTTAGAGATGGATTAAAATGATCCCACCCACCCCTGCCCTACCCCGATTTTAGGGAGCCGACAATTTTAAGCCGTCTTAAGTCTTATGTGTAATGGAGACTACCTACAGGTGGCGCCATAGATGTCAAACTTCTACGTGACTTCCCACTACCTTTCGTCCTGGTCTCCACAGGCTCATTTACAGGGGGACAGCTCCCGGGGCTGTCTGGTCGGGGGGGACCGAGTCAGCTAACCCGGTGGAGGGAGCACACAGACAGGCCTCTTAACAATGATAAATCACCTGCAGCCCAGCAAACACCCCACCCCCCACCCACCCTACCACCCCATCATTCTGCCCCAAGTCTGAATGGCAGGAGAGAAGTAAGGAGTGTCTAAGGCTGATCTTTATATTACTCAAATGGGCTTGTTTTGTTGTTTTTTTTTGCTATTCAGCACACAGTCTCGAGCAGGGAGGGTGCCCTCCTCCCCCTCAGCTTCAAGGTACAGCGGACAACCCCAATGAGAACAAAAATAACATCCTAAATATCACCTCACATAATAAAGAGCAAAAACCACTCAAAAAAACAAGGAAGATAAAAAACAAAGAAAAACAACGAAATAGACAAGCGTAGAACTTTTGGATCAACAAGTAGCGCATTGCGTTCGAGTCCCAGAAAGCAAACATACTGTAGCCATTCCCTCCACTATAAGTCGCACAGGATAAAAACAACAGTTAAACTGTAAAATAAGAAAATGCAAAAAAATTAAGTGGATAGCAGCCTTGTTGCCATTATGGGGGTCTTCTCTAAGTGAAATGGTAGGGTTATGCGATTGGCTTTTCATCAGATCAGATCATGATCAGAACTTTCATGCAAATGCCTTTTAGAGAGTTTTAAAATAAAATAGTATCTTTTTCTCATATTGGTCTAGTCTCCTTAGGCTTAGTAAAGTTGACAGCTAGGGTGCGCTCATTTCCAAAATCCTCATTACTTGGTACAGAAACGTAATGAGGGCCAAAACAGGCATCTGCTTCGACGATTAAATAATTATATTTAACTACAGCGAATTGCACTATAGAGAACCGGTAGAGGTTTCACGATGTTTTAAAGGATGACCCAGAGCACCGGGCAATAATAGTTTTTCATAGCGAGGAGGATCTTGAACGATA
The DNA here is from genome assembly GCA_011763525.2 of Mormyrus iriodes. Taxonomy (NCBI): domain Eukaryota; kingdom Metazoa; phylum Chordata; class Actinopteri; order Osteoglossiformes; family Mormyridae; genus Mormyrus; species Mormyrus iriodes. The sequence continues at coordinate 573,405 of JAAGVU020000015.1, read as the reverse complement.
TCCATATTTACCGCGTATCTGTAGAGAGAGCTCTCCGGCTGTGGCCAAGGCAGACTGGAAATGAAATTAAAGGCAAACATGATACAGACAAGAGCAGTAAAGGTCATCAGCGCGCACAGCTGGGTTCCGAATCACCCCCCCATGGCCGGCTCACTGACCGCGAGGGAGGCTTGTACAGAAGCCAGTTTCCCCCATAGCTGCCCGTCCCAGTTTCGGTGACTCAGTCCTGGCTCAGCCAGAACAACGCCCCCCCCCCCAACCCCCTTACACACACACACATACTCGCACATACTTTCCCAACAAGGCCTGGCCAACTATTCTCCCTTGATATCTACCGAACTATTGGGTGACACTCTGTCGCCAGGGTAACGGAAGCTCCACCCCCAGGCCGTCACCCCGGTGACCTCAGACCCAGCGACAGGCATCATGCGAACACCCACGCCTGAGCTGGCATCGTGATTCCAGATGCTGGTGCTTCCTGGTATTGGTTTTATTCTTATGTGTAGTTAAGTCAATATTTTTAAGCCCAAACAGGCAGGAAGAGTGGGGGGTAAAAAAAATCCAATTTATATTGAGCTTTCTTTTGAATATGAAGAGAAATAAAGCTGATAAGAATCTGCCACCCATGGAATCATCAAAGTAGACCGACAATGCGTGTTTACTATTAGCATCAATTTCGAAATAAACTGCTTTTTTGGTGACTGGATCTTAGATGTCAGATTTTGATAAATGGCCTCAATTTGGCAGCTGTTTTAAACTGTCAGGCCCCATCTGATTGTATACCCGTCCACAGCAGTTTCCTGCCCAAAGGAATCTCACTCACTTAGCCACTGCGCTTTTTAGGGAAAATAATCTTTTCATGCTAACTAGCTGGGCCAAGCACCGAGGGCAAATACGGAGGGGCACGGAGTCCCCCCCACCCAACCTCGGGTTATTTGCGTGTGCGTGCATGCGTGTCTGTGCGTGAGAGAGAGAGAGCCCTATAACTGTTTGCTCTCTCCTTTTATCCAGTCAGGAGAGCAGAGAAGTAACAGGCCGCTAATGCAGGGCCGCCGCTACAACCGAATGGCAAGATAATGCGCTCACACAGTCCCGAAAATGCCGCTTTTGTTTTAGGCTACGTTTCTTAACCCAGCTGTGTTTTTTTTGGGCTTTTTTTTATAAAAGGAAATGTGTTGTCACCACAAACCACAATTGACTGCTGCCTGGGTGCAGGAAGGGGGGGTGGGGGCAGAACAAGAGGGGGGGAATTTTCCCGTGAACCAGCGACCGCGTCGTTTTGTTTTTGAGTCTTTGTGAGGTTGTTTCACCAAGTCAGGCATTAAATGAAGTGTGACCAGACTTCTCTAGGACAGGCACTTCTGTGCGGTGGAGCCAATGGATCTTTCGAGATGAAACACACGCCTTCTCGATGCCTCATCTGAACCGGGTTCTGGTGTTGAAATTCGATGTCACATCATTTTTAAGCATTGTTAAACTGGCTGCTTACTGAGTATCTAAAGCCTATCCCCGGATGCCCAGGGCACAAGGCAGGGGTACACCTTGGGTATCCCAGTCCATCACAGGATATATGCATATACACACTCAAATGTCAACATAAACAGGTTGATGTAACTGCTGAATACATAATATAAATGTGAAGCTTTTTGCCACCCAACACTGCAAAAAAATGTCAAAACTAAATGTCAAACTACTTGTGAAAAAACTAGTACCAATCAAAGTGTAACACTCAATCATAGCACCAATCATAATTAGAATCAGAGTCTGAAATCAGCATAAAACATGGCGTTCGCGTGAGTAGACATACCCGATACAAGAGTGACACAGAGAACCAAGGAGAATTTAGCTAAAAAAGTACACCAAATAATCCCTTTAAAATTAGTCAGACATATTTTTTTTTGGCCCATCCTCTGTCATGTGACATACCTTGGGTAATCTCTCGGGGTCCCCGGGATGTCTGGGGATGACCTTCTGTAACCTCTGGAAGCCATAGTCGATGGTGGGTTCATTCAAGGCTGAGGAAACAAGAGACAAAAATGGCAAATGGTCGTTAATGACAAGGCCTGGGTTGGACTGGATCTCAGATTTGAGTCCTGCAGGTTGCTGAGCCACATGTGGCAACGAAAGCAGAGGAAACTACAGCGAGATACAATGAACTAACATGTACGAATTTTCTGACAGAAGCCAACTAGACTATGGATTTCAAACATTAATCATTAAAACAAGTATGGAGATAGACCACAATAGCTAAAAATGATGGCTTCTTCTCTAGCGCATGACTAGCTTTTTCAGATAAATCAAAAAAAAGCACAAAGTACTATTTTCTAGTGTTTCGTAAACATGTAAAATTGCATCCTGTGGCAGTCGACAGCGATAGCTGCTGTCAAACCCAACCTATTGATTGATCGATATTTTGGGGACCAGTCGGGCCTAACTCCATTCCTTGGCACAATACATAGAGGGAGTCTCCAGGGCCTCGCTCCTGACGGCGTCCTGATCTGCATCACACAAATGCTTCTCTATGCATCCTCTTGTTTATCTACTCTGTGGCGGGACCCCGCGAATACAGCTATCCCCCAAAGTATCCCTCTCTCATTGTTTCGCATTAATTCAATTCCTTTCTCCCTCTTCTCGAATCTCACTTTTATTTCATTCTCTCCGGCAGACGGCCGTTCCATTTCCATTTCTCTTTCTCAAACGTTAAGGGAAAAAACACACTCACACACGCACACACACGGAAACGAGTTAAAGGAATTTCTCCATAATCAAGCCCATTAATCATAAAAGGCTGTCAAATTTGACTTTGGGGACAATTTGTCAGCCCTCTTGCCCACTCCGCTTTTGTCACCGGTGCCACTTGTATTCCATAAGGATGATTGACACTCCAAATGCCGGCGAGTAGAATAGCTAGTTTGCACTAATATGCATAACCAGCGCTTTCATGAATAAGAATAAGGGCATGGCGGCAGAGCAAGGCCCTTTCAAAGGCCCCGCCGCCGTTCGACGCGGCCCCGTAAATAGATGTTATTACCGCTATAACAATATTTGTTTTCTTTTCCCTGGGAATGAGGCCCTGCAAGCAGCTAAATCAAATTTGTTTGAGCTGTTTTTCGAGCAGAGGAGGAGAAAGGGGATTGGCGATAGGGTGGGGGTGGGGGGTACCTGTTGAGGGCTTGGCTGGATTGGGGGATGAGTGGGAAGTTTCACCTGGGGCCGGTGGGAGAGGCCTAGGCGAGTTCTCCCTTGCCACTAGGAGCTGATGTTTACGTTGCCTCCTCCAAGGCTGGCCTCACTTCCCTGTTTTCCTCTCCTCTGTTTACCGACCCCCGGGTGGGTGAGTATCGATCCGGCGGGGGGGGTTTGAGCCCGGAACGGAGGACATGCAGGAGATGGCTCAAATCCAGAAATCCAGAATGGTATTGGTACATTTGAGGTTTGTAAGTGTACCTTGAGACTTCAGAAGGGGGCGCTGAGAGTTCATGGTGGGTAGGGAGGAGTGTGGCGATGATGTCGCCATCCCCACAGACCCTTCCACAAAGACCCGCCCCCGAACCTACTATACTATACCCTTTCTGAATGGGCCTGTGTGACTAGGAGAGAGATTGACAGAGAGAGCAAGAGAGAGATGGAGGGAGATGGGACTGCACTGAGGGAGAGGTACAGTTCACAGGGAGTGCTTGTACTAATGAACCTCTCGACGGGGCGGTGGGTGTGGAGTGGCTGATGACTCCCCTCTCGCCACCCTGGCGCGGCCCCCGAAATTAAACCCATTACTTCTCCTTATTAAAATCCCAGCGCACTCTGACCCACGCGACACACCGGCCGCCTGNNNGGAGCTGGGGGTATTATCTGGCTCACCGCGGGGGGCTCGGCCTATAGCTGAAGACTTGATGGGTTCCTGGACCACGGGTAATTGGAGAGCGCCGGCACGCGATGCGAACCCTGACCCCCCGCGCATTACACAGCCGATATGAAGATAGATTGCCTGATTTAGTGTAAACATATGCTGCAATTCCAGGCATCACTGCCACTTTCTCCCTCGTAATTTGTATTGATTTTTCAGCCATCTTCGAGACTTTTGGCCCTGACGTGTGATTAGGGGTGGGAAGATAATGTAGTTCGCTGGAAGGACTGCGCGAGAAGAAAACAGGGGTGGCGGGCGGGCTGGGGGGTGTTTATTATTTATTTATCTCCCTCTGTCCTCGTCTCCTGCAGCTAGAGACGCTACTCGGGGTGTGATCCGAGCAGTGGCCGGGTGCGGAATCAGGAAAGGGATAAAATGGACCTCCGGTTCCTTCAGTTCTGACGCCCCTTTTTCATTGGCGATATTAATTTTAGGCCCAGGTTCTGGTGCCACTAGGTTTGATCGAGGTCGAGTAAGACATGGTCGATTTGACTTAAGGAGTCATTGAGGTGTTACACATGGGGGTAAGGTCGAGGAAGAGTGGAAGGGATGTGATGGAGAACTGGGTAGCTGCGATGCCACGAAACACCCTCAGGCTGCCAGCTTCAGCTGTTTGCCATGCTCCTTAGGTCGATTTAGGGCATTATTATTGTCTAATTAGCCTAATGTGGATGGCTACGGAGAAATATCAAGCTGGCAGTTCTGAATCAGTGAATTCAGGGCCAATGGCCGTTTCTGTGTTACCCAACCCAAGGTGAAGCAAAGGGAACCCATTAGGTCCTGACGTTCCCTTGGACCTCGCCGCCTGACCCCAAAGTCTTTGTAAATCCCAGCCTATTTTTCCTTCCCGTCTATGTTCCACCAGAGTTTCATCAGCAAGAATATCTCACTGTCCAGAATCAATCTTCCTATTGTGTACGTGGCTTGTGCCGCTCCTGTCTCAGAGAGGGTGAGTAACCGAGCCAAAGAGAAGTGGGGGCGGGTGGAGGAGGCAGGCCTGTGTGAAAACAGGTGAGGTCCCTTCCATTCCAGGAGTAAGGCTTTAAAACTGTGGAGAGGTTTGGCTGGGAAAAGTTAAAGGTCATCCTGGCTCTGCTAAAGCTTGGCAAGCATGGACAATCCTCAGCCTGCTTCTGGCCTGTCCAAAAACCACAAGGCCCGGCACAATGGCCGATCAGCCATTTCCTCCTTCAGCGAGAGTCTAAACATGAAGCGGGACAATTCCGGAAATATTAATCCCATCGTTCCCTGTCAGCCGAGCATTTGGTCCTGACTCCTGACAGACGACAAGCAGATGCGGGTTTATAACCTTTGCCTTGAGTGTGTTTACGTAGAGTCGTGTTAGCCGTTTACATGCGTCTTTCTCATCACCCCTTCCTCCTTCTGCTAGACCTGGCCGCGTTTAAATGTGAAGACAGGAAATTAAACATTTCTGTCATGCACAATCATGGAACAGTCATGCACAGGGGTGTATTGAGGGGCGGGGCCACAGGGGCACTGGCCCCAGCTCTAAGCTGATTGGCCCCCAGAGTGCCCCCTCCCCTGTCACACACTGATTCAAAACATATCATTAGCTAACGGTAAGGTTAACCCCACCGTTTGAATTATGGCGCCTGTTGTGTCCCCCACTTTAAAAAATCCTATAATCGTACCTGGCCATGCACCTGGCAAAAAACAACCCTTCTAGGAGACCCCCCTTCAGTTCCCCTCACACAGGAAGGGCCGTGTCTCCCACCCCTGGCCTTAGGTAGAATTGGCACCCCAGATGAAACTGATTATGGATCTGCGCCCATGTAAACAGGAGGACAGACAGCTTGCGACGTGGACTTTCCCAACATTGCCCTTGATGTCGGCACTGGCCACGTACAAGTTTGGGAATAGGGCTCCCATGTGCGAGCAGAAAAGCATTCTGGGATATGCGCCATGTAACATGTTGAAATGGGAGACTAGACCCTGTTTGTTTTACTAGCTGGAACGTGAGGAGCATCTACTGTATCTGCCCAAAAAGGTGGCAACAAACTCACAAAAGACGCCGGTGCCCCCCCCATCCCCCTCTCCTGTCCCAGGGATGGTGGGGTGGAGTCTTGTCCCCGAGTCTGAATGTACCAGAGCATGTTAGCATAAATGTCAGTTAGCTGATATGTAGGAACTCACACCTAGGGCAATAATCGAAAGTGCAGGAACATAACGAAACAGGCAGGGGGTGTCGGCCACACTCTTGTGCCCACGCACACGCGCTGGTGGACGGACAAACACAGGAGAACCGTGCGACATGTACCGTGCCACACCAGGGGAGGAGAAGGAAGAACTTAAAGAAAGAGCCTCGATCAATCACCGCAGTCTGCTACCCCACCCCCCAATCAATGCTCATAGAAATTTCATGAACTTTAAACCGTGATTGACAGCCCAGGCAAAGTAAGATGGGACACACCGCCCCTTTAAAGCAGGAGCCTCCAGGGAAGACGGATGGAACCCCACTCCACACCGCTCTACAGCCCCTGACAGAACACGTCCCTTTAATTACAGGGAAACGCTCTGCAGTTATGGCAGCAATTACCTCAGCCTGACAGAGACACTGCCTGCCCTGATTCCAGCCCCTACTTTTAGAACACTGGTGTTCTGTCAGGATCAAACAGTTTGCGCACATTATTTTAAGTCCAGGTCTTCCCTCAATCCCAGGATTATTACTGTAGTTTATAGTGGGTTTGGCACTGAAAGCAAAAGATAAATTATTTTATTTAAAGGTCTTCCTACTGCTTTTTTTTTACTGACAGAAACATTTTATTCAGCAGGGACAATATTATCACCAGCGGGATATCAGTCGACGGCGATAATGGCAATAGCCATTGTTGTCTTTAAGGAGATAAGGCAGAACTGAGATTCAGAAAGCCCATTTCTGGGAGGACGCTTTAGGTCGCAATGCTAAGGCAGTCCTGCAGCACCTCCTGGCCTTGTCGCTCAACCTAATCAAGGCACAGGTTACAATTAACTTCTCAATGAGTAACATAATTTTCCCGACGATAAGTGCTCAAATCACCGGGGGGTGGGGGTGTACTCCTAACCAGCAAGATGGGCAGGACTTGCATCTGCAGGGGAGCAAACTTCCAGATCCTTATCTTTGCATATATTATGCATGAGGAACCAGATTGGGGTTTCAGAGAAACTCCATTCAGGTGCACTTGCTCCGAGAGTCATTCTGGCCACACTGTATGAGCCTTTATTTATATCGCAGTCCTGTCACCATGACGACATTGCCATTAACTTTACTCCATCTGGGCAAACCAGCAATCCCACACCCACTGCCTTAACGTATAAAAAAACCAAGACTTGCGATCACAAAACCGGGAACTGGCTCCGGGACGAGTAATTTCATGGTGCCCACTGTCAAAGGCAGGGGGGTGGCGTTAACTTCCGAAACTGTTTATCAGTTACTGGACACAGGCAGGACATTTCAGGGGTCTGACTGAGACAAGAGAAACGGACGGTTCGGTCAGGGCGAGGCACAGACGAAACAAAAAGATTAAATCACCACGACCCTTCGCTTCTCCCATATCCAGTTGACATTTAGCACATGGAATATCTTGCTAATAAGTACCATGTGCTGGTGAACGGCAGAGTGGAGAAAAGGTACAAAGCCCATCATTGTTTTCCCATACTAGCGGCGGGAAAAGCAGCTCTGCGTCCCCCCCCAAACCAAGGTTATGGGAATGCCCTTTCAAAACCATCAACTGTAACTCAGGAACCCTGCATCGTAAAGCCAGGAAAGGCCTCTTAAAGGGCCAGCGTGTGTCTTAGTGCCAGAATGTCTGCATGAACAGAGCCACCGGCCCGGCTTGAGGCAGGACCAACACTCCATGACGCTCGAAAACAAACTAGCTGACATGGCTTAATATTAAATATTAAGAAGAAATGATTGCAGAGCCTGCTGATGTCAGTAAACAGCAGGACGGGACCTTAGACCAGGCCCCAGTCCTGCAGGTTCCAATGGTAAAATAAACACCTAACAGTCTAAGCTTGCCACTCTCTTAAGCTCATTATGGTTAAATTATTCAGTTATACACAATGCCAGGTGAAGCGCAATGTATTTTGGTATGGGTGGGGGGGTGAAACTTGCACTGTCGATGACTGGCAACTGCTCAGATACCATGGTGGGGGGGGCTTCTTTTTGCCTTTTTTTATGTCAAGGATGGAAATCAGACACAATGTCAATGAAGACCACAACGATGTTGATGGCATGGTCATTTCTGCCAACTAGAGCCCCCCCCACCTCCAAATCCCTGGGACCTCTCAGGTCCAGCCACCTTTAGGACTCCCTCCCATCTGGAAAAGGAACTTCCTCTGATCCAGAGCATCACCTCTGTGTATCATTATACCTGCAGCAATGATGTGTAATGTAGGGTCAAACTCATTGAATTTTATGACAGAACCCACATCAATACCTATTAAACAGCATTCATGGGTACTATGCAACCAATGCGGAATTACATAACAAGCATAGTAATGAAATCCATTTTAATCATTCAGATTTTAATAATGTTACCCACAAACCTCCCGTTCCTTACCTCTGGACCAATGTTGCAGAACTGCCCTAATTGTTAACATGTGGCCTGACTATAGATTTGAGGCCTTTGGCAAAAGAGCTAATGAAAACAAGGAAAGATGGGAGCTTTTAGATGCATGTGAAGCTGGCATAGCTGGGGGTCATGGCCCCCACATGGACTCTACTGGATTGTCACGCTCACTTGATGCTGCTGTGATTAAGCAAGCCGATACCAAACATGATAACCGTGACGATCCTCATTTCACGAATGGTGGTGGTTTAACAGAGCAGAGAGGTACACTGGCGCTGCCAGCTGCTCGACAGGCATGAGTCCATGGCAGTCTGACTGGCTAGGGATTGTGGGATATCGTAAGGGCTGTGGGATTGTGGGATACCATAGGAGCTGTGGGATTGTGGGACACCGTAGGGGCTGTAGGACTGTGGGATACCACAGGAGCTGTGGGATTGTGGGATACCATAGGAGCTGTGGGATTGTGCGATACCATAGGGGCTATAGGATTGTGGGATACCATAGGAGCTATGAGATTGTGGGATACCATAGGAGCTGAGGGATTGTGGGATATTGTAGGAACTGCGGGATTGTGGGATACGATAGGGATTGTGGGGTACAGTAGGAGCTGTGGGATTGTGGGATATGATAGGGACTGTGGGATAGCGTAGGAGCTGTGGGATTGTGGGATACGATAGGGATTGTGGAGTACAGTAGGAGCTGCGGGATTGTGGGATACAATAGGGGTTGTGGGATATTGTAGGAGCTGTGGGATTGTGGGATACGATAGGGATTGTGGGATAGCATAGGAGCTGTGGGATTATGGGATACGATAGGGATTGTGGGATAGCGTAGGAGCTGTGGGATTGTGGGATACGATAAGGATTGTGGGATATTGTAGGAGCCGTGGGACTGTGGGATACGATAGGGATTGTGGGATATTGTAGGAGCCGTGGGACTGTGGGATACGATAGGGATTGTGGGATATTGTAGGAGCTGTGGGATTGTGGGATATGATAGGGATTGTGGGATATTGTAGGAGCTGTGGGATTGTGGGATATTGTAGGAGCTGTGGGATTAGGGGCTGTGGGATTGTGGGTTTTTCATTTCTTCTTTTTTGCACAGCTGTGTTTTCACTCGGAAAGCCAATACCCCCTGGCCCCACTCACTGGGTTACCCACACCTTTCCGGAGCAGTGGCTGAGGTGAGGGAATGAGGGGGTGAGGAGGTGAGGAGGGGAGTGCTGAAAGACATGGGGGGGTAGTTAAGGGAAAGCACCCAGAACTGTAAGGATTACGAGATCCAGGATGGTGCTGGTCAACCCATTAGGCGACATAAGCGGCCGCCTAGGGCACCATTTTAGGGCAAGGACATAGCAAAAAACCAGTGCCACCACCACCCCCCATCCTAGACAAAGTAAAATCTGACAGTGGGATGTGGGGGGCTGGTGGTGAAGCTTGTCTATGGCACCACATGGGGATAGCACTGATCGGGGAACATGGCATCTACAGAATATACAGGAACATGGAAGTCAAAAAAATTATGGAAGGATGGGAGGACTCTGCCCAGTCCATCTGTCTCAGCACTGGGGCTAAACATGGCTGCTGGGGCTCCTCCCTGCCAGGGCCGGGTGCGTATACAGGGGTGGGGTCTGATTAGCCCCCAGAGCGCCCCCTTCCCTTTCACTCACCATTTCAAAACATATCATAGGCTAATGATAGGGAAGGCCCCTCTGTCTGAATTATGCCTCCTCTTATGCCCCCACCACAAAGAAAATCTTAGAAACATCCCCAAGCCTGGGTATCATCAAAAGGCCAACCAGAGTATAAATCCCATTCAGAAGATGCCTGTTTTCCTGCTCCCACTTAAGAGGACCCCCTCGATCACATCACAATCTTTGCAATGGGGTTTCCAGAGACCTGAGAGGGACAATACAGGCCTTTGGAACCATGTGACACCCCTCTTGGGGGAGGGACAGCTTAGAGGCCATGCCCCACCCCATCTACTGTGGCCTGATCTGTGCCTGTAGCAGGTGTCATGAAAATTAAAGCTTCAAACCTCCGGAATATTAAGACCCCCGCCTGTGATTGCCACAGAGCCAGGAAACGTGTGTGAACCATGGGTGATTATCCAATCAGCTGCTAGGTGAAGAGTCAAAATGCACCATTTTTCTCCATTTAGCTGAAAAACTGCCTTTTATTTATTTATTTATTCATTCATTCATTCATTCAGTTATTTAGAGATAAACGTTATTCGTGTCAGGCAAACTATTCTCCTATTCTATTTTTTAGACTCAATGAGCCAAGACTCAAGACTCAATGAAAAAAGAAGGCTGTGTGTTTTTCATTCCTAGGTAACTCCTATCATATCAGATTATATAGGAACGATGATCCTTAAATATTTAAGCGGTTTCATCCAGAGGATTTTAATATCCTCCGCTGTTTGATATAACAGTGAGTTTTGGGTCGGGAGGATGGTTAAATATGTGCTTACTGGGGCATCTGGAAGGTCCCCAGTGTGGGGGGGACGACAGCACTGAATCTGGATGTTTTCACCCCCTGTTTAATAATGCATAGCCTGCAAATTTAGCCATTTACAAGCCCGCGTGCTGCTGGATTCAGGTGTGACACGTTCAGGGAGCAATGAATATTCCAGAGAAACATACGTTTGCGTGACGAGGAGGCCCCGCGTGCTTTTATTAATCGCGTTTACTGTAGGTGCATGAAATGAGACCTTAGGGGCGCCCGGAGAGACAGTGGCACGAAGGCAGCAAAAAAATCCAGAGTTCTACTAATGGATACGTGACCCCACCATAAAATTTATTTTAATGCAAACTATTAGGAATCAGAAACAAAAATCATATATTTTTTGCATAAAGCTCCAGTCTCCCCAAGATGCTATCCAGTGTAAACATGTGCATGGATGTTTGTATGTATGTACGTATGTATGTATGTATGTATGGATGGATGGATGGACAGACCATTTGAAAAAAGGGATCATGGGGAGCAGATTTAAGTTTTGTCCACTTCTTTGTTTGCTTTTAAGAAACTCATACATCTTTTTTTTTAAAAAAATAAAAAACAGATATAATTCAGGCTTTTACTAATTTTTTATTCATTTTATGGGTTGCATTAATTTATTTCAAGGTCATTTTTTTATGATTGTTCATTGCTGCATTCTTAATGCTCCAAAAGTTACCTAGTGCCCCCTACTGAATCCTGAGTTTGTGAATGAATGGATGGACAGATGGATGGATGGGTGGATTCCTTGACAAACTCCTGTGTGTGTTCTAGGCAAACTTTCCTCAACATTTATCTCAAACCAGAAGTAAATTTGTATGGAAGTAAAAGGGTACTATTCGGAATAAGTCTATGCCATCGTACCGTGAGCCATATCGCTCTACGCCATCGGCTATTAGCATCGCAAAAGGCTCGGCAAAGGCCTGGCTGGACTGCCAGCGGCTCTCCCAGCTACATATACATGACATGAATGAGCAAAGTAGCTGATAATCCTTATGTTTAACAGAAACCCTTAACATAGCGGCTGCCTTTGTGCCGCACACTTTGACATTTTGTTATCATGCTAAACAGTCATTTTTCTCCCTGACCTTTCAGCCACTTTGAAAGGCGCCTGGATTATTCAGGTGGATAATCGGACATGAGGAGAAAAGGCCCGATTTAGCTAGACGATAGGAATCTGTTGCCCCCCCCCTTCCCTTCCTGGACTGCTGCACGGGGTGGGGGGGGGGTGGAGTGACCGACCATTGTCCTTGTAAATAACATTTACAGAAAGGTGTACACACTGGGGGAGGCTGGAAATCCCGCAAGACAGTGGTGGGGGTGGGGGGGCGAGGAAAGCGTGACAGAAAGGCCACGGGGTGGCGAGGCGGCGGCTTGTCGAACCTGTGTAGACGAAGCGCCCTGGCGCCCCCTTGCAGAACTGCTTGGACTTGTAGGAGAGCGTGACCTCCACGACCCCTGGGATGTGCCGAGGAGGCGTCTGGACCCGGATGGCGTGGGGCGTGATCAGCTGCAATGTGACAGCGAGGATTGGTTAGAGACATTAGGTCACTGCGGCCGCCAGAGGGAGGCGCTGTAATGTCAGAAGCCTCTTTCCTCCCTCACCCGTATTCGAGTCGTCGTCGTAAAGCATGCTTCACAGCGTACTTGCCCCAGAGCATTTAATAAGCGTTTAGCAGTGACATTGCGAGTTAATTTGAAGCAAATTAAGAACAGATATCTGCGTTTAATGGGAAAGAAAGCAGAACAGAGTATGGGAGGGAAAACAGAAAGTCACAGGGTGGATGTGAGAGTAATAAAAACCTTCTGTGGCTCCAAGACCAACAGCCCAACACCCCCCTCACCAATAACGCAAAGCGACATTCTACTCGAAATCAGCTGCTTGTGTTTCATTTCCCAGGACCGCACATTGGCCATCAAAAATCACCCCACCCCCATCCCCCCCGAGGTGCACCCACCTCGCTCCACACCAGCATGGTGCCGAAAACCACCTGCAGGCCATCGAAGAAGTTGTCCCCAATGATGATGACGGTGGCCCCCCCAGTCGTCCAGCCCTCGCTCGGGCTAATGGCTTTGATGCAGGGAGTAGCTGCTTTGGAGACAACAGGTGGGAGGGCATGAGAACTACAGCTTGCACCTGAGTGTTTTTAAAGCTTTCCTGCCCCTTGTAACTGGTTTCCACAAACACTGTAGCCCATACAGCACAGTACAGCCATTATAGCTAACCAGCCGAAGTCTAGTGCTCTCCCATATAATTTAATTTGAAACTATTTCAGATCCACTCTTGCATATCTGATACGCAAATTGAGAACAACCATAAAATAATAACAATTATTATATACTTCCATAATGGGTCTTACCATAGCTAATAACGGTCATGATTACAGATTCCCAGATCTTGCCATTGAACTGGGGGGAGGGGGCCAAGATCAACGCTATTTTTTGTACGTCAGATCAATTCCTGCACTCCCTCCGCTCTGACTACCAGTAAACGGGGCTCCGTCGTGCCGGCACAGAGCCAGACGGGCAGACAGGCCTATACAGACGGGCCAATGGATCTCCATCTAGATTGATCCTGTTGTGTGTGGGGAGGTATCTTCCAACCGGCCAATCAGACTTCACCACAGACGTCACGGGCGACCGACAAGGTGCATCTTATTAACAAGCCTGTCCTTAGGTTATTAGCTATTGATCAGGCTTCTTATTAGCCTTCGATTAGGCCAGTTATTAACAGGCGTCTTATGTTCTCGAGGTTGGGGTGGCATTCTACGGATGTGAGGACCTGAGCCTTCACATTGAGCTAGAAATACCAGCAACCGTCGATATCAGAATTTTTGCCAATCATAAATGGCACTGTAGTCCTCACATTATTCATCTAAAGTACCAAGCTCAGCGGCTCCGAAATCCTGAACTGAAGGGGTCAGATCTGAACAACAATAAAATATGGATCACAAAGAGACAAGTATGTCAATTTGGGTGTAGGCGAAAGGGACATGTCCCGACCAATATTGTCTGAGTTCCGTTTCTGTGTTTAGAGGGGCAGGGAGTTCGGAGGTGATTCGATCCCTACCAGTGTTGAAACCAAGCCCACTCCTTTGCAATGGGGTAAAGGCCTTTGGCTATCAGCAACGCTAACCTTTGGTTTGAAAAGTGCGCCCCCCCAACCCCACATAATCTGCCATGCTAGGTGGTGGTCAAATTGAGGGGGAACATTCCAATCTGCATAAGTGAATAAAGTTTACGAAACAAAGGGAAATAGAAACCGTCAAATATTAATTGACGGGGAGCGTGGAACAAAGACTCGAGCAGATGTTCGCTTTATCTCTTAAGGAAGCATCGCAATCTGCCTGGGATGAAAGCCTTCGTGATCCCCCTCCGCGGGTCTGACTCCTCCAGTGGCCTCTCTGGTTAAAGTCCTGCCCGCCGACAAACAATACGGGCCATTGTTTGTTTGTAGCACTATGGAGACTCCCAGGGAAAAGTCGGCGAGCTCGCCCGGGTGGATACGCTCGGCATAAATATGCACACCGTGCGCTGCGGGGCTCCTGAGCCCGCCAGCGCCTCGTGCACAAAACGGAACAGATTTTCCCAGCTCCTGAGGGGCCCAAGCGGGCGACGGGAACGTTCTGTAACCAGAGGACAAAGCTTGGAGGAGACAATGAGGAGAACCAGCACATCTCCACTGGATGTGAAGCGTGACCTAGTTTGTGTGTAGTTTGGAGTTCAGGTGAGCAGAATTGCTTTGATGTGCCCATCCTTAATTACAGCTATGTTGGGAAATAAATTTCAGTAGCTCCTGTTGTTCAACAAGTAGTGTTGTGCTAATAATGTAAAGGTCTTGGGTTCAAATCCCCGGGAACTCACATTAAAAAGGGATAACCCTTCTCTCTCCTGTAAGTTGCTCTGGATAAAAGCATCAGATAAGTGAGTTAAATGTAAATTTTATGGAGAACCACAAGGGTCCATATTACAGGTGGGGAACAACCCTGTAGCAGGAGCTCTTAGCATGTTTTTAGCAGGCTCAAGTGAGTGGGAGTCCTACCTTCGGAGGGGTCGAGGCGCCTCGCCCTCCTGCCATGTTTCGAGTTGTTGTGGACGAACATGTTGTCTGAAACGGCGAGGACGTGGCCGTCTACGTTGACGGTTGTGGACACCACCACCTATGGGAAGGAGGGGGTGGGTTTGAGAGTTACTACGATGTGTTTGAACAAGGCTGACAGTAAGGAGAGGTTATGGACAAACTGACCTGAGATCTCTTTTATGTGTTTAAATATTTCATTAGGCCTTGTTGCAGAATGCAATACTCTTATCTGGGTGTCTACAGTGAGGACTCTTATGTCATGCAAAATAATAACCTTGGGAAAGAATCATGTAGTAAAACTCGGGGGTCCCACCTGAAACCGTCGCATGTCTCTCGGGTTCCCTGCATTTTTCAAGCAGTTCTGATTGCACTTGAGAAAGAACTTCAAGAAGAATCTGTAAACAGGAAATGACATCACATCAGCCCTCTACAAACACACAACAACTGGCAAATATATTAAAGACAGGGGGACTTCAAGTATAGCTTCAGTCCGGTACACATACAAAAAAAATTGACATTAATATTTCCTACAGAAGGGATTGTACCACTGAAATGTATACTGGGAAAACAGATATGTCACATAAAATAATAAGAACTCAATATATCAACTCCATGACCCGCCAGCCTGAAAACACCAACAGACTAAACAGACTTCGTCCTGTTATCATTTTTGGCAGTGCACATGTGAAGAAAGAGCGAGATATGGTGTCAGATCGCGTCAGTCACAACCTGCAAGGGGATTTTAAGTTTTAATTTGTCTCCAGTTACCGAACATAAGTCCATCTTTAATGTTGATTTATACTTACCGTTAACTGCCACAAAGAAGTATTGATTGCGAATGTATATCAATGAGGAAGAACCCACAGCGAAGGGTGGGGGTGGGGGGGATATGCTGTAGAATATATTACTGTCTTAATGCATTTCACTCTGCCTTCGTAATCTTCACACATCCATCTCTGGCAGCATAAGCCTGTATCTTGATGGAGCAGTTCTTTTTGAATTACCACATTATCACCAAAATAATCCTGGCAGTTAACAACAGGCAAGGTCGTGTCACATTAGCCACGTGCTAACCCTGCAAGCTTGAGGTCTTGCCTCCTGGATCTGTTGCATTTTTTTGTACTCTCTCTCTCTCTCCTTTTCTCTCCTCCAGCTGAAGGGGAAGATTGATATAAAAGCCCATATATAGACAGCATCTCCCGAACTATATGTACGGTGTGTGTGTGTCTGTGTCTGTCTGTGTGTGTGTGTGTGTATGTGTGTGTGTGTATGTGAACATACACACACACATATACAATCACACCTGTGAGCATACGCATCATAACCATAATATTCCACTGAGAGAAGAGACAGTGACAGAAGGTTTTAAAAAAGACAGACGGCTAAGAGAGAGTCCCATCGCACTCGGAATATGAACATTTTGTAATGAGCGCAGAGAGAAAAAAGGCAGACCGGGCCGCTGTATTTAGCCGGCATCGATTGTCACTCGATCTGGGGAGAACCACAGGCTGTTAATGTGTTTTATGGTGGCGGAATACAATAATACAGGAAAGCCATTGCTGCACTCCATTCACATGATATTGGAGTCCTTGGGAGGAGAGATATGGATCAATAGGGATTGAATTAAAACGCAGCAGGAGATGCGAGCCGGTAACTGGACCCGCGCGCTCATGGCAGGGTAATGCTGTGTTTATCAAGAATTAAACTGGAGTGGATGAGGCTCTGTCACAGCGAATGTGGGACAGTAGCTCTAGTAGCTCAAGACGGACGGTTAGGGCCCGACACCCCTACCCCCACCCCCGCTCCGGACACCTCCCCCAGCTAAAAAAAAACCAGCCGAGCTCCACCGAGGTGGAGTTGAAGAGCTACTCTCTCTCCCTCGTAGGCCCTTGTCCATCTGCTCCCGGGCACGCGTTGACAAGGAATGCGAGATCCCAGCCCCACTCCTGGAGACTGGGGGCCCGCATCAAAGCGCGATCCCTTTGGAGGCCGCTCTTAGGTCTCGGACGGTGTGGGGAGGGGTCGAGTGGGGGGTGGGTGTGAGGTTTG
>JAAGVU020000015.1:542862-553889 GCA_011763525.2 Mormyrus iriodes | reverse complement strand
ACGGTCTCCGGTCGCTTCGGGGGGACGCACCCCCGTGTCCGCGGGCGCCGCGGCGGGGGGGGGGGGGGGGGGGGGGGGGGCATGTAGCCCCACTCAGTCCCTAATGCGCAGCTGACGTTAGGACAGAAATTATGGCTGCGGATGCCCCCTCCCCGAACATCAGCCTCCCACCCCCCGCCCCCAGCACCACACCACCACCTCCTGGAAGTAAAAGCCTTATAAATCAACCTGCTGCATCCACCCCAGAAGAACGTGTGGCATTCCGGGGGGGTGGGGGGGGGTTTCTTCTTAGTTGTGGCTGAAGAAGGGGGTTTGGCTAATGACCCAGGAGCAGGGTTGCGGGAATTGCGGCGGTGGTGGGGGGGTGCTTACAACCCCCCAAAAGAATGGGGCGTTGAGTAATCGTAAGCCTGACTTAGCCTTGCTTATCTCCAGGGGCCACGCAAAGGATGTAGCCAGGCAGTGTTAATCGAGCGCCGAGTGCTGCTGGGACAAGGGGGCTTCCCCACAACTGTACTCCGAGTGTGAAGCTCCGCCTTCCTTTCCACAGAACCTGTTAACCCATCTGACCAGAAAAAAAACACCACAGTTCTCTTGGCAACCCTCCAGTCCTTTAAGATAAATGGAAATAAAAGTGCCTCAGCTTGTTAGATGCCCCCAGATGAATCTGTTAAAAATAGGCTCATTTCAGTACCGTGGCCTTTTCTGTATTGATGTTTAATTTTAATTTAGTTTTTCATTTTTACAATCTGACAGAACACAAAACTGTCTTCAACAGCACTCTACATTTTTATAACGTGAAAAACCAAAGTATTAGTAGTATTTTGATTCTGTTTTGGCAGTATGTCACTTTGGGAGGGGTGTGGTTGCTCAGTGGCTGTCACTGTTGCTGTGCAATGGACTGGCAGCGCATCCAGGGTGTACCCTAGCCTTGTGCCCTGCGATGGACTGGCATGCCGTCCAGGGTGTACCCTAGCCTTGTGCCCTGCGATGGACTGGCATCCCGTCCAGGGTGTACCCCAGCCTTGTGCCCTGCGATGGACTGGCATCCCATCCAGGGTGTACCCTAGCCTTGTGCCCTGTTCTAACTGAGAAAGGCTCCAGGTGACCCTGACCAGGGTAAATGGTTAGAAAATGAATGGATGGAATATTTCTGTGTAGTTCCCATCTAGTATAGTGTCATGGGTGGTGGGTGGGCTTGGGGGCAACACCAGTTCATCACAGTACATGTAAAAGTGCAATTAATTACTGTACATTAGTGTACATTGCTGGAACCCTTGTTGTTGAATAACAGCATTCACTACTCTGGTGCATGGAAACAGAAATTTTGGTAAATAATAAAGAAATAAGGCACAGCACTGCTCTGTGCCTTTATTTAATGCAGAACGGTTTAATTTGTTTCATTTTCGAGTTTTTAGGCAACTTAAAACTTCTGATTCTGACTGATGATTACTGTGTGACCCCCCCCCCTTCTGTGTCTCTCACTTATTACACCTGGTGAGAAGAAGCACCAGGACATCAGACGTGGTATTTTTAAAGTCTGGCTCCTAGTGGCTGGCCAGGGTGGGCGTTCCCTGTGGACGCCCGGGTCTCAGGTGGGGGGGGACGCTAACGGTCTGCCAGAAGGAGCAGGGGAGGAGGCGAGCGTCCGTAATTAAAGGCCGACGAGGGGCCCTGTAGAGACCACCGGGCTGCACTTCCTTTGTTTCTCCCGGTTTACACCAGAACCGTTGAAAAATACATGAACAAATTTGTCTGGCAGCAGAATTTAAGGTCATTAGCCACAAAAAAAGTGACACTGCTCCAAAACATGCCGGGGCCCTTTTTTTGTGCGTCCTCTCTGGGTGCTGACTCAGGTGACGCAGGTGTGGGGGGGCCCATGGGCCAGCCGGGGAGGGGGGCCCGTACGGCTTCTCACGCCAAGACCACGGCCCACTCTGCTGTGCACCATGCCATCAATAATTCACCGGCCGGGCCGGCAATTACAGGGCCATGTACAATCAAACTAAATATTTGATGAGGCACTAAAACAGTCCCTGGAACGGATCTCAGTCTTTCTCTTCGCTTTCTCTCTTCATAGCACATCCCTCAACATCCCTTTCCTCGTTTGCAGGCCGCAGCCTCTATCCTACAACATCACATCATGAAAACGGTCCCCAATTCCCCAAACTTTGCCCGCGCACAAATACAGTTCATACAGCTAAGAACCCTTTTGAACAATTCATTTGTTACTTACAAAATACCGAGCGCACATATTAAAACTCACTCCAAAAAGGCCTACATTACCTCCGAACATATTAAATAATCTCGATCGGTCAAAAAGAAGTAAATAAGCATGAACACAGCGAGATATTAGTAATTAGTGGCTGTAAATTGGCACAGACACATCCAGGGGCTGAAACGAACGTAAACACCCCCCCGCAGAAATGTGGTGGGGGGGGGTATGCTTTAAAGATGTGCGTATTGTTTAAAGACTGGCGATGCATCAGATTATAACAACAAAAAAATCACCTGATGTAAGCAGAATCCAAGAGATAATGATCGGCCCAGACAGACTGCTGCTAAAATTGGGTTTCTGTGCATTTAATTTAGTCAGGCCCCGTGTTTGGTAGTAATAGTTTACTCAGCAGTGTTAATGAAATTAATGCTCGCTAAATGAGAAATGTAGAAAAAAAATGTGAAAAAAAATTCCCAGAGGGGACTCAAAAGTGTAATCCTTCTGCTTCCAAGCCTTGAAATGAATTCCTTAAAAAAATGGCAGGTAAATTCTGCTACATGCCACTTGAAGAGCTCCATATAACCATTCATCCCAAATTCACAGCCAAACTGCGGCTAACATATTTTTCCTGGACCCTCCCAACATCCTCCTCCGATTACACAAATCATCTGAATTTTCCTCCTTCTTTCAAAGGTTGGATAGGTCGGCATCACAGCTGTGGATGTGGTTACCATGACAACATCCGGGCCTGAAAATTGTTGTGAGGAGTGTCTGGATTATCGCAACACTCCCTTCCAAAAAGCACATTCGCTCACTGTGCTGGTGACAGGCCATAACTCTTGCACTACAGTTGGACCTCCCATTGGTGAGTGAGTGGGGCACAGGCTCCGCCTTGCCAACGGCATCAAGATGGAGCCTGACACTGAAGCACGTGTAGCTCAGATCCTGAGCACTTCCAGAGCCCATCCCGCTTATGACTTTCTGGATCCTCTACTCTGGCGTCTTTTGGCCTGGTTGCCATAACAAAGCGACGTTTGTTCCCCGATAGGACTCTATGACATCATTTCCTGACAAGAGGGACCACATTACTTCATTCCTATAGAGCCGGACCTGATAAGGAACGACCCTGTTAGTCTCTCTGTCATTCCTCCAGTGCAGATAAATATATGGGCCGCTCCGGAGATCTGGACCCTGTCTTTCATCAATGTTGACATCGGGCGACCGATTTGACGAAGCGTGCTGAGATTTTCAGCCTCCCTCTGAACCCCCCACCCCCCGCGTTCTCCGCGCCCCCTGCCAGTCATTAGTGCTGGGGCGGGCCGGAGGGTGCAGGGAGAGTGCCATCACACCCTTCAGGAGGCCGTGACAATTACACATACTGGGCAAAGACGAAGGGGCCCACAGAACGTGCCCCCCTCCCATTCACAAGCAGGAATCACGCACACCCTGGCCCTTAATGGTGCTCTCCGCACCTTCGCCCATCCATCCAGTCCCATGGCTGTGTGGCAGGTGATCTGTCTGGATGATGGGGGCATTCGACCCGCTGCCGGGAGGGGTGGGGGAAATGGAGACGGATGGGGGGGATTGTGAACACGATGGAGGGGGCACACTCAGGACGGCTAACCATCCACACTGGAGTTTGATGTTTACGCAAAAAAACTACATCCTGCTTACCTTATGTGTTACCACACAAGTCTGATGCACACATTATTTTGCCTACCTATAGGGTACCAACAAACCGCTTATGGTTTGCATAAGGTGCAAAGTGCCAACACAGAACATGTGCAATGCTGGTCTTACCATCCATCCATCCATCCATCCATCCAACCGTCCATTCTTCTGTAACAACATGTCCTATTTAGGGTCACAGGGGGCCTGGAGCCTATCTTAGAGGCTACAGCCACAGGCCAGGGAACAACCCATCGTAGGGCACACTCACATACCTGTCACTCACACATGCACAACTATGGGCAATTTGGTAACTCCAATTAGCCTCAGTATGTTTTTGGACTGTGGGCGGAAACCGGAGTACCTGGAGAAAACCCCATGATGACATGGGGAGAACATGCAAGCTCCACACACATGGAGCTATGGCAGAGACTGGAAGCTTGGTCCCAGAGGTGTGAGGTGACAGTGCTAACCACTGTGCCACCATGCCTCCCCTAGTCTTAACTATTAATTGCAATTTTGATTCAGGTGACTAGGGGGGCAGTGCCCCTCTGCTCCCCCTCCAAAATCCGCCCACGGCTAAAACTCTCCACTCTCAAAGATTCTCATGCAGCCTGACAAGCCAATCTGAAACTTCTAATTCATCCCAATTTTCATGCAGACTGACCATCCACACTGGGCAAAACCTGTCATTAAATGGAATGAAAAGACAAAATGGTACTTTATTTGCCATTTGCAGTATGAGTACAGGCACACTGTATGAGTACAGTATGAGTACAGGTACACTGAGTACAGGCACACTGTATGAGTACAGTATGAGTACAGGCACATTGAGTACAGTATGAGTACAGGCACACTGTATGAGTACAGGTACACTGGAATGCTTCAGTATACATATCCTGTCATGCTCATCTTTGAGATGTAAACACACATATACATACACACAAGAGGGAAGCTTGGGGTCCGAGCGCAGATTCAGCCAATGACCCGGTGCCCCAGGCCGATTCCCATAAAATCTAACCAGCCAATCCAGCCTAAACCTCAAATTCATACCGATTTCTATGACGCTTCTTCAACTATCCACTATTAGGAGAGATACAGAAATAGATAAGGTGGTATATAAGTCTAAAAACCAGTACAACTTCCCCTTTGTGCGTCACTGTTTGTACTTCACTAAAGCTAAATGGGAATTATACTGACTTTCAAAGCTTTTCAAAGCTAAAACTACTTATTATGTCTCCTGCTACTACATGAGCTGCTATTAGTGCCCATTTTCTTTAAAGTATGAAGGAACAACAGAATATGTACCCAAAACGAGTACAAGGCAAAGCCGAGTACAATTCAAAGCACGGAGGAAACGGCGCCGCAAACAGCATCACAGCCGATGCTCGCCCGGCGCTGGGAACGTGGGGAATGCCGTGGTCACAGAGGACCGAGGGATATGGGATTCGCATGGAAAGGGGAAAGAATCAGGTAAGCAGTGAAAGTGATGAATAATGGAGGATAATTTACAAGGAAGACGAGAGGAAATTCTCAGTTGCCGAACGAAAGGCGATGAAGTCATGTTACAGTTACTACCAGCAGCTCCTAGGAGGGGGGTCGTAAAATCGATTGGGGCTGAATTGAATTTCAAGCGAGCTCATTAACTTC
The DNA here is from genome assembly GCA_011763525.2 of Mormyrus iriodes. Lineage (NCBI taxonomy): Eukaryota > Metazoa > Chordata > Actinopteri > Osteoglossiformes > Mormyridae > Mormyrus > Mormyrus iriodes. The sequence continues at coordinate 548,353 of JAAGVU020000015.1, read as the reverse complement.
GTGTCCCAGACTCACGCCGTGAATTTATTTATTATTGCCTTCAAAAATATTTGACGCCCGTGTTTTTCTGTGTGTATGTGGGTGGGGGTGGGGCGTTGTGGGACCGGGAGCACAGTTAGATGGTGAAGAGAGCAAAAACTGACAGAATTTAAAGTCCACCCTCATATGGACCGGAGGTACTGCCACTGCTGGGAAAAGCTACTGCTTTCTGCGCCGGGCCCTGTGCATCATGGGATACCGACAAATGTCATCCCTTTCTCATCTAAGAGAGAGTCAAGTCAGCACCCCTGTGTGGTAGATTTGAGGAAGAAAAACATTCAGGCAGATTGACGGACAGCACCGTCTAGGACCCATGCTGAAATAAAGCTGTCAGTGGTCACGACAATGGAGGAATTGTCCTCTCAGATTTAAATACGCCTATAATAGCCCACCATTTATCACGCAGCCTGCCTAGTTATTCTTAGACACATACATTAGCCCTTGGCCCAGATACGAATGTCACCAGATTAAACATTCAATTTGTTCGCCAGCAGACCATAGGTGCTGCTTCTTGACAGGACTTACAAACAGGCCCAAACAGACCCATTTTTCACACCAGGCCCTGCTGATTTCAAACCGCGGGCCGGGGCCTCGTCACCAGTGCTGGCTCGGCATGGGGAGAGGCAGGGCCGGCATGTGGGAGTACGGCAACGTCAAGAGGAGCGGCTGGCAAAAAATAAAAAAACATAATAAACTTGGCTGGGACAAAAAAAGCAGGGCGTCCCGGAAACTCCAGGCGCTGTTTGAACCGCGGTGCCGTCCCGCGTTGTAGATGTCACCCTCGGGCTGTTAAGACCCCCTACCCACCCCGGCTCTAGCCCAGAGGGGGCCCGCGTTCCGCCCGCCCGCTCCGGCAGGTTTGCACGGCACGTTAGCCGCGGCTGCTAACGAGGAGCTGCGGACAGATTGGGACCATATTGATAAACAGAGGGAGAGCATGAGGAGCAGATGACTCCACTTTAGGCTTTCCAGGCTGGGGGGGGGGCACCACGAGAGCAGCGTCACCGACAGGCGGGCGGGCGGATCCCCGGCACAGCCTGAGCCTCCACGGCTCGCCTGCTGGCAGGGAATGAGCTCCCTGCCCAAACGTCTTGGCACGTGGCCCCGGCACGCCGGGAAAAATTCCGGAAAGCTGGAATGCCGCAAGAAATTCCGGCACTTGCTGCCAGAAGGAAGCAGAATTCCAAACTCAGACAGGTACTACAGTGGGCTGGACCCACTGGTTTCAGGTTTTCTACTACAGTATAAGAAAGTTCGCCTGTTCCAGGCACGTAGCCAGGTAGCAAAATTATGAGTTTGAATCTCCCATCCCCTCTGGTCGGTCAGCAAAAGATGCTGAGAGGAACCCACAAAATTTACTTCTGGCTACGGGCCTGATCTTTTCATAGGGAGATGATCTCACTGGCTAACTAACCTAGCAGCAACTTCCAAAGGAAGTTAGCGCTCACTTTTTAGCATAAACAGAAGCCAAAGAAAGGAAACGACAATGGCTTTCTTTGGTAGCGACCACACTTTCTGCTTCGGTGTCTCCGAGGCATCGTTCTTTTGAGGCCGCCAGCTGGAAGGGCACATCCGGACTATGTCGCAAGTCTAGGTCTGCCTGCGGCTCAGCGGTGTTGACATCACGGCAACTCGACCAAGCCCGGAATCAATGGGAGAGCTAATCACCAGAGAGAGAGAGAGAGGGAGACGGTCCCTAAAGAGCCTGATATGAGGGGCGAGTGGGAAAGAGGAGCAGCGCATTAATAAATGATACTGTGCTTAAGGTCCAGGGTGCCGGAAGCTTCTTTCTGCTGGCGCTGGCTGTTCTCTCTCTGTCCTCCGGCACATCGCTTTTGGATTTCCCCCGTACAATAACAATCATTTCTCCCCCTACTCTGTGTCAGTAGGCCGTGCCGTTGGCAGAAACCGGTCGCCCCGGGGGATCATAAGCCGGACCCAGAGACATAAAAGCACATCGCACCTATTTAATGGGCAGATTATCTTAGCTTGGCCTGCCGAGCGTTTACCGCCGCCGACCGGGCCCACATTACCACGCCCAGCTCCATGGAGGGAGACCAGCCAGGACAGGTTTGGGCAGACTTCTCACCTTCTTCTGTTCCCCCACCACAACGCACACACCCCCAAGTGCAAAAACAACAGCACGTTGATACATTAACTAGGGCGTAGCCTATTGATCAGTATTATGACGACACCAGGGGAGGATTTCCGGAATTTAAGTGGTCGCACATCTCAAGGGTGGTGTCATTTCACTATGGCCACAGGCACAGAGATGATCGCAAAGCCAAGACAGCTGTTAGCAGGCGGCTACAGTGGACCGCAGACCAGGAACACAGTGACCGAAGGAAAGGGTTATGAAAATGGACACTGTTTCTTTAAAGAAAAACTAATAAAATCCCTCTCATTTCTAGTCAACCAGAGCTTTTTATTGTTTTAAATAGTACTTGGGGGGAATTGTGATTTATACCTCACTTTATCTGTCAGACAAATGTTTCTCTATATGGCTATTAGAATTCCAAAACGCTAGCAAGCGTCAGAAAACTAATATAGCATGGGAGGTATTTAATTAAATATCTAGGTAGAGACGGGTAAGCGTTTCACTTTATTGAACCAAAATTAAAAATAACTCCTCAATTTGAATAATGCTTTAGGGGCGCTGCTCCACGATTCCACGTTAATATCACACATGCCACTTTAACCTTTTCACACTCCGGACTTTTCCATTGGCTGGTGAGGCTCAGACGACAACGCTTTGAGAGAGCCCGTGAACCAATCAGAGTGAGGCTCCATAATCATGTGATGGGTATGTTGGGGGGGGGGTGCCTAGCTTCAAGTCATCTTTCTGTCAGAGTTATTTTGCATATCACGGGGGGGAACAAGACAGGGAGAGATGAAATTAAAAGAAAAACGTAGATATATAGCCAAAGATATGTTTATAGAGAAGTGGGCAAATGATGCAACAGTTACAGCGTAAATGAAATGTACGCCGCTTTGAAGTTCTGGCGAATCAGACGGCATTGGAACATATCAGATGGTGAGTTTAATTAATCACAACGTCGGCACAAACAATGGACAAAAAGCAGCCTTTGCTCAGAGTCAACACAAAAAAAAAATCGAAACAAACTGGAAGATTAACAGCAAGGATCTAGTGCAGAAAGTTTGGCTGAAAATGGCCGCTGTTGCTATTTCCAGTACTTATTCTTTAAAAAATACAGAGAGGAGGACATAGCCAGCGTCCGATCGGGGCACCTGTTTTCGGCTGCATCGGGAGAGCGCTTGGGGGGGGCGAGGTCAAACACGCCACACCATCTGGTGCTGAGCTCCTCCGCACACCAGCGGGGACAGCTCCGAGCTATATAACCTGCCCTCGGTGTGTCACTGGACCTCCACGCCTAGCGACACGGTGTGATCCGGTGCCCTCAGCACAAGCGACATCGCCGTTCCCACTTCTTATTGTCTGCGTTCATAAAACTGAGCACGGAAAATACTGTAGAGAGATGATTTTTAGTCAAAAACACTTCCCTGTCATATCTAGTTTTTTGTGTTTCCCAACTGAGGTTTTCAGGAAGATTTTAGAAGACAGTATTAGCTGTTGCCACAACATGACACACGACCGCATGTTCAAAAATGTATGCAAACGTGAGATTTGTCACTGTGACAATGATGTAGGATCGCAAGTGTTTACAGAGGAAGCTGTGATCCCCCAGAAGAGATCACATCTGGCTGGGCCTCCCTGAATCAGGCTGGGCAAAAGCACCAGGGACACAGGAGGTCCAATAGTCTGTCTCAGTGCCAAACCTCTTGGTGAAAGCGTAGAGGGCGAGGTGACCTGCCGGCACTCTCCGGAACAGCCCGCCACCCATTGGGATGCAGAGGACAGAGACAGGTCAAACCACCAAGGTCACAAGGTCTGTCCTGCTAAACGTGTCTGTTGGTAAACAAACTGCCACAAGTCAGAAAATCACCAAGCACCAATCCGACCAATTGCATCAGGATATGTTGCAATTTATTCGGAAATGGTAATGAGCGAGAGTGAAGTCAGTTCTTCTCATCCACCCCCAAAAGCATAACACACATGAGCATCAACTCAGAAATTTTTTTTATACATTTCCAAGTTGCCCCCACGCCCCCAAAATCTTTTTTTCCAGTTTTTCCCTGATTTTAAAAGGCAAGCATTTCTATGCATTTCACATACTATAAGACCCTAGTGAATTTTCAGAAAACATACACAAAAGAAAAACTAATTCCAACAAGACTACTTTCAGCAAGTAAAGAGGAAATTAGTTAATAAACTGCACTAATGAGCACCTCACTGATCACCTGTCAGATGGTTAATCGAAAGAAAATATCGCCAAAAGTGATGGGAGATATTTTAATTCAAGATGTCGCTCAAACCTCCTATAGGACACAAACACTGTGGATTTTAAGTGAAATTTGAAGTTTTAAAACAAATCTGGTTACAAAAACAAAATCGTTATGTAAACTGTTGTGTTTCCCAAACAGTGGTTGAACAAAGGGATCACATTCGACGTTTATCTCTTTGCGTAGCTGACGTGGAGAGACCTCCAAACACGGAGAAATCCAATTAGAAATGTAATTTCACTCAGAGTATGTAAACCCCACACGGTCTGCAAATATATGCTGGCACCGACTTCTGTTTCAGCGCTGTCATTTATTCAGAGCGCGACTTTCATGAAAAACAAAAGAATAAAATAAACAAACTGTTGAGGCAAGATCTCTGTTTTTTCATGAAGAGGACTTCCGCATGCCGTGACTATTCAAAGCTGTGGAAAGGGTCACAGGACAGGGTATTTTCGCATTTTAGGACCGGACGTTCTGGTGCAGTTAAAAACTCCATTCTTGGCGGTTGGGTTGGGGGTGGAGACAAAAAGGCGGCCGTCGTTATGGTCTACGAAGACTGAGCACGCTGAGGGCCACCAGGCTGCTACTCGGTAAACAAAACCACTGTCTGAAGTGGCACTTTATTACAAATATCATAAATATTCATAAGTGGATGAGAAGAGAAGTGTAATTGATATGGGGCTGTTACAATGGCAGGTGATATCCCTGGGTGGCTGGGAGCCGCGGGAGGTAGAGGAGAGGGCCGCGCACGGAGCAGCGCAGGTGCGGCGGCCCCAATCTGGATTCAGCTCTGACACGCGCACACAAACCCGACCAGCAACACACATACCGTTAACCACACACACATACACACACACACATGCTATTAGCAACAGTCACACACACACCCATCCAGTAATATATATACTGTTAGTGTTAGCCACATGCTATAAGCAACAGTCACACACACACCCATCCAGTAATATATATACTGTTAGTGTTAGCCACATGCTATAAGCAACAATCACATACACACCCATCCAGTAATATATATACTGTTAGTGTTAGCCACATGCTATAAGCAACAATCACATACAAACCCATCCAGTAA
>JAAGVU020000015.1:526840-542762 GCA_011763525.2 Mormyrus iriodes | reverse complement strand
ACATGCTATAAGCAACAATCACATACAAACCCATCCAGTAATATATATACTGTTAGTGTTAGCCACATGCTATAAGCAACAATCACATACAAACCCATCCAGTAATACATATACTGTTAGTGTTAGCCACATGCTATAAGCAACAATCACATACACACCCATCCAGTAATATATATACTGTTAGCATTAGCCATATTCTATAAGCAACAGTCACCACACACACCCATCCAACAAAGTTATAAACACAACCATGCATAATCATAGCCAGAAACACATAATATGTTAGCCACAAACTATTAGCAACAAAGTTACACACTGACACAACCAGTGACACACATACCGTTAGCTGTTACAGACGTCTTCAGTGACATGCAATCTGTTAGCCACATGTTATTAGCAACAAAATTATACACATAGGCATACAATCACAGGCAGTAAGACATATACTTTTAGCTACATGCTATTAGCAATAGCTAACAAACAATATATATATACACTATATAACACAGAATATCACGCTATAACACACATACACATGCCACCAGACGTGCATTCACACACACATGCCATCAGTAGCACAGAGGTGTACAGGCCTATTCTCAAAAACACACATACACTTAAGTGGAGTTCAGCTTCCCAGATGCTGTCTCATTAGCGAGATCGCACCCACCATACCCACACAAACGGAATCTGCACCTCGCTCAAACCCACACAGACACCCTCCATGGTTACATGGACGGATACACACACACGCGTGCACACACAGATGCAGCCGGATTCCCATACAACAGAATCATTATCTCAGTATCAGCTGGAGGGTGGGCCCATAAATTAGCCTTTCAGCTAAATCTGGAGGGGGAGGAGGGGGGGATTCTAACTTTGCACTGAAAATGCAGCTGTTTACTACAAAAGATGTTTACACCATTGAAACAAGACAAAACCATAAGAAATAGACACAGGTGGGCTGTCCGCTATCAAAAGAAATCAGTAAAAAACAAAAGTTTCATTCGCAGAGAGCAGGCTGTGTTCTCATCTGCGATTGGCTCGATTCCAGCACTTTCTGGTGACAGCTAACTCTTACAAGCCAGGCCATTGGTTTGTGTCCTGTACAATGGTGTACCATCACGCCACTTTTCACTATGAGCAGCCCAACCATCAAACACAAAGGCAAAGGGACAAGTCACACCTATATTCCCTGGTGTCAATGAGAGTCTGATATTGTTAACTTCCATGGTGTCAGTGGGAGTCCAATTTCACTGGATGTTGTGGTGCCAGTGGGAGTCTGATCTCACTAGATTCTATGGTGTCAGTGGGAATCCAATCTCACTGGATTCTGTGCTGTCAGTTGGAGTCTGATCTCACTGGATTCTGTGGTGTCAGTTGGAGTCTGATCTCACTGGATTCTCTAGCATCTGGTTTGTGTTGTGTGAACAATGACACTTTTCGCGTGACTTTTGCAAGACCCGTTATAATAGAAAGACCCTTGATCTATGTATTTACCTATGCTTTCCTTTGATTTTTAACACCAAATCTTAGTATTTTGCATGATCATTGCTCAGCTCTATTATATTATTAGTGGTTTTGGCAGCACATGTCTGAACAAAGGATAACAGGGCACGTTGTGTGGGAACAGAGGGAGACCTCAGAACTTTGAAAACGTGTTTCACCAATGACCTTTTGTGAAAAACAGCTTAGAGACACAGCCGATGACCTCAAAGGCAGAGTAGACTCATCTTCTCACTGTTTGCAGAAACTGACTTCTTGGGGGGGGGTCATGCAGACTCGGAGAGACGCACTGAAATTATTTTACCTCCATGAGAGTAAATATCACAGGGTAGACACAGCTGGAAGCCACTCTTAATGTCTTAATGCTGGACTGAATCCGAATTTTCCAGTGTGGAAAGCCACCACCCCCACCCCCGGTCAGCTTGCTTTCGTTTCGCTGTCTGTCACTTTATACCCCTGCCCCCCCTTTCAATAATTCATTAAGCAGACCCCGCCCCTGATGTTAGTTTGCATAACACCATCGAACGTCTTTCCACAGGAAAATGTTTCTGAACACTTTTTTTTCTGAACGTTTTTTCATTCAACATTTATTCAAAGGAATATTTAAAGAAACATTCACCCATCATTCTCTATACCCGCTTGTCCTATGGGGGGGGGGAGGGGGGAGCTACAGAGACAAGGCAGGGAATTTCCCAGGATGGGGCACCCATCACAGATTCAGATAAAGGAACAGAAATAAACAAATAAAGCGTAATTTAATATAGTCATGTGATCAGACCCATTGAATTATCTGTATATTTGTATATTTTGTACTGAATTTCAAATTTCCAAAGCTGTTGAAGTGTATGAGGCTGATCAGGTTTGGGTTTGGGTTGCGTTAGGTCATCCCGATCTGGGATGCGGTATTCCCATCTCGGAAGCCAAGTAGACACTCCGAGATGAAATGCACGATGGCAGAATAACACAGGAAAACGTAGCCAAGCACCCAGCCCAAGAGCAAACATGTACCCCCCACCCCCCAGCATGCACTGGAGGCCATTTGTTTATCGCCCTCGTGGACACATGGCTGGGCCCTGTCCCACCCCCACTAATTAGGGTCCCCAGTCCCCTGCGAGCTAGGGCCATCAGACCCGCCCATACCCTCGGCCGAGGAGGTCGGGTGAGAAGCGGGCCCCATCCGTCCCCGGGCCCTGGGCCCCGGGCCCCGGTGCCGCATCCCACACTGTGAGCCCGCTAAGTGCCCCATCAACGCGTTTAATCAAATTACTAAGCAGCCAAAAACTGACGCTTTTCATTAATTATACAGGATAATTCTAATTGCAAATTCAAATGTATTCGCTCCTAACAGAAGGTGTTCAGTAATATTTCAGGGAATTTGCATATTAAATGGGGGTCGTTGTGCATTATGTATGGTAATATATGCGCATTGTCTTTATTTTTAACTCGCGGGCCATATGCACGGCTGCTGCCAGAGCAGGTGAAAAAAGTCCAAAGTGTTTAATTTCGCTGAACAAACACAACCAGGCGGCTTGTCAAGTACTGTATGGTCGGTGTCAATCTTTGTTTTACGCCTGCTTCCCTGGCCCTGCCTTTGATTGCCACCTGCGATACCAGCGTTCATAAACAACCCCGGGCGGGAGGGGGGAGGGCTGATGGGGGGTGGAGGGTGTGAGGAAGGGGACAGGAAGTCTGCTCCGACTCTTTCCTCGCCGCTTCCTGTCTGGCTTGCTCTCTCCCTACAGCTCAGCTGGCTTTTTCCTACAGTGAGGGATCACAGAAACCACCCCCCCAGAAAAATGCTGGGGGTACAGGTGACCCACAGAGGGGTGGGGCCTACCTGTCTGTCATGTGACCTGAACGCCAGTTGTCCGAGAGAAAAAGGCATGTGTGAGGCATGACAAACATCCCAACATTTATCAAGCTGTTCTGGGAGGGGGTGAGTGGGTCAACTCACTTCTCATGGTCTTTGGCAGTATTTCCCAATCCACTCCTTGGGGACACACAGACGGTCCACATTTTTGCTCCCTCCCAGACAGTCCACATTTTTGCTCCCTCCAAGCTCCCGGTAGACCCTTCTGCAGGCTAGCAGGTCCCCGAGAACCGTATTGGGAAACACTGGTGTATGGAGTCGTTCTGCACATGATCCTGTCATCACGCGAATCTTTATCCTACATCGCAAACATACCATAGTTCCCTTCCAGAACCTGGTACCAGAATCTGGTCCAGTAAATTAGGTTGGCATTTTTTCCAAAGATTTTAGTCACTCTGACCATGGTCTTTTGTCACTGTGATTGTGAGATACAGAGACTGTGTGATAGAAACGTCCAGATAGATCCAAATGGGTCCATTAAACACGCTTGCTAAATGAGTCACTGCGGCAAACCCAGTAAATGACACAATCCAAACACCAAGCTTGTCTTTTGGTGGGTTTAAAAAGAAAAATCGAGATTAGCTTATAAATGTCTAGCTGTGTATAACTGCTGCAGCAACCCGATCTACCATTCTGCCAGAAAACAGTTTCTAGTCCTGAAGGGGATTGTTTAATAGCACCCAGCTGCTCAGAAGTGAATATCAGAGCTCTTTTTTGCTTGTTGTATAATGGGAACTTAATTCCTACAAATCACGGTATGTTGTTTGAACTTGAGACGTTTCTCGCGTTTCTCTATTACCAAGAAGCAAACAGAACAGATAAAACCTAATAAATGAAATGCACAATAAATCTCCACACTCTCGATTTTCTCTTTCATATCATCTTGTCTAAAGTGGGGGGGAGGCGAAAGGCAGTAGTCCTCGGCACATCGAAATCCTGACGGGATTTTTGTCTGTTTGTTTCAGTTTATCTGTTTTATTTGTGAAATTAAGATGGATATCATTTGGCTCACACAGAAACACATCTCTTCTGCTGATTCCCAGGCAGTCTTTTTTATTCTCTGAAATGAGACTCTCCGTTTCAGAGCTCTCCGTCACTGCCCTTGAATGTGTTTATGGGATACAGAATAACGTAAACGCACGTATGCTGATACTAACTGGAAGCAGGAGGGATCAAAGTTTTGCAGGCTCAAGGAGGTATGTCGTGACTCCTGTGGCAGACATGAGCTCTGTCGCCCAACCCTTACTTCTCTGTGCTATAAGCACAAAAACAACTTGTGTTTCCTGTAAGTGCAAAAACAACAGCAGCCTCCAGACTCATTCAAATCAATAGCTGCTGAATTCTGGGCAGCCTACAGCCTAATTAGATGTTTTGTCATAGATTTTCAAAAAAAAAAAAAAAAAACAGAAAAATAGCTGTAACTTAACTCTTGTAGGGGGAAAAATCCATGATTTAAAACAGAAACATGTCAGGAAAAATATTAAAAATTAAGCAAACTATACTGTTAAACATATGCTTGTGTTTTTATTGGGTATTCTTTTCTTCTTAATACTGTCATTTTTTTGAATGCTGGAAAAGACCCACACACCTATAAACACTTTTAGCTAGTTGTAAAGCCTTTTTTTAAATCCCACAGAACATTCATCCTGCAGGATTGTTAACTGAATCAAGATGTATATGGGCCGGCTTTTGCAATTCGTACAAATGCTATTCGGCCTGCACCTACAATAACAACTCGCATGTGTGACTCTGCCCTGTTATTTTATTTTGTATCTTCCTTGCGAATGTTAGCATGAGGTAATTGTTGCCGCAGTCACCAAAGTTTGGACAGCGATCTCTCATGCCGCTATTGGCGGACGATGGCAGAACCACAGGAAGTTGTCACATCCGGCCGTCACCAGGTTATGGCTAGCGGCACGCGGCCCGGGGACCACGTTCCGGGTGACTAAATCCAGGACCATTACCCGAATCTCCCGGGCCAGCATCCCTATTGAGGCTTCCTGTCCCTTCCAGGACTAGAAGCCAAGCCACTGTTGACCACTATGCACCTTTCACTAGCATGCAGCTTCTGGAAGGTTTCATGGTGAGTCAACCAGCCTCTGACACCCAGGTGACAGTAACTCCGTGTCTACACCACATAAACGTTGCTCCCATATTTACATGCGATTTGTTCTGAGTCTTAAACACTCATTTCAGCTGCATGCTGGCAAACACTATTTTCCCATGTAAGACCCATGTTGGATCCGTGCTACAACACATGGTCACAGTCGGTAAAACCTGCTGTTGTTTGTGCGCAATGGGTCTTGCTGAGACATCCCGTGCTCTCTGCCATTGCTGTTGGTTATTTGGAAAGCCCCGGTCCAGCGTGTGGAATTCCTTTGTGTTGAAACAACAGCAGGACTGATATGCGTGCCAAACGTCATTCCAAATAGCAGAGAGCGGGACTGGATCTCCAGCAAGTTGCCGCAAAGATCGAGCCTCCCTGGATACTTTTAACGTTCTCACACGATCCGATTCTGCGTCCAGGTTTAAAGCAGAAAAAAATTATTAAAAAAAAGAAATAAAACGCGGACGTTATATCGATCTGGAATGGGATTCCAAGAAATGAACTAAACTCGAAGCTGGATGCCAGATATGTCCAGGGAAAGAGTAATGCGATTGCTCAACGGGGTGATTTGGATTGAAATCTGTGTCCATGATGACCCCTCCTTACATCTGCTGTGCTTTTCTTCCCCCCCCTCCTTGGTCCAAGTACAGATTATGCACTTCGTTCCATTTTCTGGAACAATCCGTCTTACAGGCGAGGGCTCGCAGTGGCTATAGCGGTATGCTAAAGGAACAAAAGAGAGCCAGCAGTGTCTAAGGCGGGGGGTGTGGGAGGGTGTTGTGCCCTGTAGCTTGAGCCTAATTTCTTAAGTACTATAATTATGTGAACAAATCTGTCAAACTGCAAGGGAAGTCTTCTTAAATAAGTGCGATTGCTAGCGAACTGAATTAAATGCGAGGGATCTTGCAGGGGAGGGGGCAACGTTTTACAACCCCGGCTGTGCATTAGTTGCGCTGGAGTTGGCATAACGAGCGCATCTGGCTGCTCCAACTGTGCCCTCGCTTGCCCCCCCCCCACCCCCCCTTCCGGCATGTGCAGGCCTCCGTGTCACCAGAGGTGTCACCCTCGCACCCCCGGTGCTGTCGCCCCCGTGTCACCTCCCCGTTGTGGCAGGCGCTAACCACTGTTTGCAGTAAATACGACACGCCTGTGAGGGAAGCTGAGGGCAGCCGGGGGGCAGGAGGGCGGGGTAGGGAGCAGAGAGACAGGGCTCTGTGTCCCCGGGCCCCTCCTTCCCAGCCGTGCACAGATCCACCTTCTACATTGATCGCTACCCTCCCCAGTCATTACACCAGTGAGTGATACAATGAGGGTGTGGCTCCGTGGGTTAGGCCTCTGTGCCTGTGATCGGAAGGTCGTCGATTCAAGTCCTGGCTTCAGCAGAATAGTAGCAAGACCCTTCATTCCCTGAAATGCTTCAGGATATATGGCTAACCCTATGGGAAATGAAGTATTCCAATGTACCTGTATTTGTGCAAATGGCAAGCATTATTTCAGTACTCATTTTTAAACGAGTCATGGAAACTAAATCATCTCTTAAACGATTCTTCCAGAGCTGCTTGCAACTGTACACATTCGTAACACTAAATATTTCACTGTGCCGAACCTCGGGACATGAGCTAACAGCCTTCTGGTTCCACATAAACCCTGCTACCATATAAACGAAGTTTTCTGGTAACATCATCCCTTGTGTCTAAAACTGCGTCCTGTACACTGGGGGAGGGGGCATGAAGAACATATTGGGGAGAAGTTTTTGAAAGAAACTAAACTTCAACAGTGGAGGCCAGGCAGACGATGCCAGCACGGATGCCGGGTGCAAAGAGCGGGAAAAGAAACGGGACGTGATCTGCCAAAAGTGGAGATGAAGGAGAGGAGTGTCCGGATGTGCGGAGAGGACGGCATGAAGAGCCCAGGCCTTCTTCGCTGTCTCTGTTGTGGGGCCACCAGGCAGCCTCCAGCCAAAAAACTTCCCTCAGCAGTGTGGATCTCTCCCCTTCAAAGACACGCCTGCGGGCCAGCCAGGCAGCTAGCGGTACCCCGCTCGGCTAAAGAAGGTGCCAGCGCCACCAATTATATCCTCACAGAAGCGTCCCGATCCTAACTTTTAATTAATGTCGATTTGGGAAATACTTTCTTTCGATACTTTTTTCAAAGTAAACAAGCACTGGTTCATGGTATGTTATTAATTCGTTACTGTTTATTCGGTGAACGGGGCTATTTTACCTGTCAGCTGAGGTGAACAGCTTTACTATCGAGATATAAGAAGACAAACTAAAAAAGCGTAATATTATGTGCTTTCATAGTTCATCCATCCGTCCGTCCATCCATCCGTCCGTCCAATAATAATGATGATGGTGATGATGGGTTTGTCTATGCTACAGATTCTGTTCCCCCCACGATGGGCACACGTCATACCTCTCATAGTTCTATTTGCGGTACCAGACTCTATTTACACTAATTACGCAGCAGAATGACTGATAGACTGATTCCTGACACCCCACAAGTCACTGAAACACAAGCGATTTATTTAGCGGGGGCCACGCACGGCGCCCTCTCAGTGTGCATTATAAATGACAGCTCTCTGCCCCTTTTGCCACACACACCAGCCCAGCCTTTCCGGCACTTTCCTCCTGCTCTCATCCAAAGATGACTCCTGGGGCATCTCTTAGGATCCCCTGAGAATGGGAGGGTGGGGGTTCGGGATGCCACCCCTGCTGTGAGAGCTATGGGAGGCCCTGGACTTCCCTCCTGAGAAGGGGGACCATGGTAACAGAAGGATTGTGAATCAGATCCGCGTTGACACTCTGCGCCTGGCCACATGTTAAGGTTCATCATCGCACCTACATATTCCCAAACGTGAAAATGTTACTAAGAACACTCCCTATGTAAATGTCACCCACTAACCCTTCCCTATGGCAATGCAGCGCTTGGAGAAGGAGGCTGCTAGTTCAGGAATCCACTGGAAACTCCGAGGTCGGGTACCAGCAGTCGGACGCTGGTGAATTGGCACACCGCTGATCTATGAGGCAGGCCTGTTATCCCAGCAGCGGGTAGGGGGCCTTCAGCTCTCTTCCTGGGAAAAGCGGAGGTTTTTCCAAACGACAATGGCAATAGCAGAGCCCTAACAGATCATAATATAGACCATGTGTCCGTGTGTACAGATTACACTGACATGATTTAAATTGTTATATGGAGTACATTTTACAATCAAATGCATGTGAGACTGAATGTCTCTCTTTCTCTGTTTATTGTTCCTCAGTTTATTATGCAATTTATCTTTTTGGCATTTGGTCGAGAGTGAAAATGTGAATCGAATGCAGCTTTTTGTTCAATTTAAACAGAATTCGGCCCCGAATCTCCTCCCCGTTCCTGGGCACGTTTAAAGATTGCACTCTCAGGCGAGTGCAGTCCTCGATCGCTAGCGACAGAGCAGGGCATCTGTGAGTAATTAAAAAGCTAATTAAAAATTACACACCTACTTGGTAGAAAATAAAAATAACTTCAGCTGGTTTTCTGTTATGCGATTATTAGGTGCAAAGTGGTTTTGAACTGGGAACGGAAGTCATTTGCCAGTTTTGCTGGTTGGTCAAATGCTGATATGTACACACAATGTAATGATGAACTGAAGACAGTGATCTTGGACGTGGAGAGGCGACCGTTACCCTTTCTTGGTTTGAGTCTGGCTCCACCCCAAAACCACACCCACCAAGGGGGAACAGAAGTACTGTGGTAAATAGTGAGAAAGACCAGGCTTCCACATTACATAGGACAAAGACCTGGGATTTTTGAAACCGAGTTGCACGTCGTTGACTTCAGCAAAAGGCTTTTTCTGTACTTTTTTCTCCATTCGTGTGTATTTAAAGTCCCTTTCACCCAGAGACAGTAATAATGTTCATCATTCCATCGATCCATCCATTTTCTATACCCGCTTGTCCTCTGCAGGGTTGTGATACACCTGCAGTTGTTTACACTATTTTTTAATTTAGTACATGCTTTTATCCGAATACATTTTCGTCAAAGCATAGTTAGATAATCCCTGGACTGATTACAGGTTAATGGTCTCGCTCACGGGTGACATCACTGTGCCGACATTGGGATTTGAACCGGCAACCTTCTGACCGCAGGCACACACAGCCCCCCATGGTTATAGTGCTGCCCATCGCCAGGACGAGTGACGCCAATGAAGTGCCAGATGCGTAAGCAAACAAATGCGTGACTCAGTTCTACGCATGCCACTGCTGAAGAGCGTTACACTTCACCCGGCCCACAGCAGGGCCACACGGATCGATGAATCTATGTGTGGAAAGCCCCCGTGTCGCCAGCCAATCAAAACACCCAGCACCCCCCCCTCCCCTCAAGGTGTCCACCGGTACCCTGTGATCTGCATGCCATGCCAAACGCAGCCTCGATTTCACCACCCCCTTCTTTTCCGCAGCTTGGATCTGGGGCAGATTAGTTAATTAGACGGACTCAGACGGATCTTTGATTTGTGTGGCGGGATGTTTTGACAGGCGGGATTAGCGGCCTGTGATGAGCGGGGAGCCCACGTAGAGCCGGTTAAGCCCTCTGTAAGTCCCCAACCAGCACAGGGAGACCTTCCCTGCATGCTACCAAGTCGGAGGCACGGATTCTCCATGGCAAAGTCTTCCACTGATTGTTTGTCAGAGAGACATTTTTGCCGAAGGGGAAAGGCAATTGATTGGCAGTTAGAAAGGTGAGACCTAGTTATGCTACACTTTCCGTTCCAGAATGTGGACTCACAGGTCTTCCTGTGCTGACTTCACCACAGCTGTTTATAACTATGGCAACACAGAATGTTCTAGATCTTCATAAACTGCAGGACAATCCAATGTGTGGTACCCCCTAGATTTCTAGAGTCCATGAATTTCTGCACCAGACAATGTCTGGTAGCCCCTAGATCCCTAG
The DNA here is from genome assembly GCA_011763525.2 of Mormyrus iriodes. Lineage (NCBI taxonomy): Eukaryota > Metazoa > Chordata > Actinopteri > Osteoglossiformes > Mormyridae > Mormyrus > Mormyrus iriodes. The sequence goes on along the minus strand of JAAGVU020000015.1, from coordinate 532,353 downwards.
AGTCCATGAGCTCCAGAACCATGTGATGTTTGGTGGCCCCTAGATCCCTAGAGTTAAGGAATTCCACAACCATCCAATGTTTGTTCGCCCCTGTTTTTTTTGTACACTTATAGTAAGGCTTGTAATCATTCAGAGCAAAATTTTTTATATGATATTGAACTAAGGCCTTATAAATATGGCTCCCCAGGTCTTGTGTGGATGTTGCTTATTGTGAGGTTGTCCCCATGTGGGTGGAGGTGCGAGAGGCGTTGGGTATTATCCAAAACCACTCCCGCCCAACTATCATCCACAGTGCTTAAGTTAAGGTGTGGGACCAGGTTGATTTGCATAAGTAATTAGCTAATGTGCTGTTCAATTTCTCTCCCATCTGGCTCCAGGAGCCAGACCTCATTTCTCAAATTGACAGGCTGGTCCCTATCTCTACCCACACTGCAGCAAGGCGCCCGGCGAATTAATCTGTCAACCTTCTTCAGTAATGGGATGTTCACCTTGAAAACTCAATTTACCTGAGCCTCCATCTGAGAAACAAAGGCGAGGAATACTCGAAAACAACACAAACGTGTCAACGAGAGGCCCTTAAACTAACAGCTGCTGGGTGGCACACTGTACTGCTGTACTGTCTGCATACGTCTCGGTATTCAAAGTACAAGTGACATTTATGAGCCAAGAACTTGCTAACAGCATATGAATGTCTCATATGAGACAACACAACAGTTATACATTTTTCCTTCCGTTCCTTTTCACACATCTGTCCCTGGTGAAGGTTTACATTATGGAATAAAACGGGAAAATGTATCCTTACATATGTATATCATAAATGTTAGGCAAGAGAAAATTCTAATCAATCATTTAATCCAACCTATAATTATAGCACTGAACCCTGAAAAGGCAGGGCCAGGCCTTCCCATGGCCTCGGCGACAAAGATAGGCTGAGGCACCGTCAATAGACACCACTACCAATCAGCTTTGATGGAATAGGCGGGGACAGAGCCTGATTGGCTGGGCAGCCTCCATTCCCTGCTGTGCCACGAGAGCCCGAGAGAGAGAGGGATGTGTATGAGGCCGTCAATGACCCCCACCCCCCTGTGCGGCCCTGCTTTCAGTAGCAAAACAGATGGTGGAAATCCAGTTGGATGTGACAGGAGAGGTGTGAGCCCGCCCCGCGGCAGGTCGCCGTAGCAACCTTGAATAGAACGCAGCCCCTGCGCAGGAATCCTTCCCACAATTCCCAGAGGTTCAGAAGACTCCAGATCACCTACGAGTGGTCAAGGGAGGGTGGGGCAGGAACCTGAATGAGCTCACTATACTTAAACAAATCTCAGCAATAGGTAACGTGGCAACACAGTGTGCTATCGCAGTCAAAAATCATATGTGGTTAAAAGCTAGTCTCTGTAATGCTATAGAAAGAACATATCCCCTGTCACCTCAGCCTGGCCGTCCTCTGGGCCGCCCGCATGCGAGAGGGGCCCAAAGCGGCGCAAAAAATAGCGGGAAACAAAGGCAGCCAGGGGGTGGGAAATGGCTAGGCATCCCTGATGGCCTCCTGCCCGCCCCCAGCACATCTGAGGTGAAGACAGGCATCCAGCAGGAGTAACGCACTCTGTACTGTATAATTTCTCAGCAGAATTCAGCGTATTCCACACGCCAAAGCTGCTGAACGTTATCCCCCCCCTTTTTTTTGCAAGTACCAGCAATAGCCACACGTGAGAAATGTGGAGGTGTGAGAGTGTCACAAATGCTCCGCCCTCCCTGTGATCCCAGTGACCTTGAAGTATCTGCAGGACCCCACCCTTAAACTAAGAATCCTGGCAGTCTCTGCTGGCTAATTTACTCTGGGATTTTTTTCTTAACCGAGAGGTTTTAACCAACCCCCCTCCCATCACGAACCAGGCTTCCCTGCCCGCTTCCCAGCATTTCCTGACAGTGCCCGCATGAGCGCCGCCCCAGTGGCCTTCTGGGGGACTGCTCAGGGAAATGGGCCAAAAAAAGGGAATTTAATGAACATCTCCCCCACCCACCAAAAAAGAAAAAAAAATTAATTTCCAATCTCATTTTTTTGCTGGAGGCATCATGGGGGTCTCGGGAGCTCAGGCTTGTTTGGGGAGGTATGGATGGAGATGGAGGAGGTACAAAAAGAGGTTCTGGGGGCAAGGGGGTGGGGTGGTACATCACAGAAGAAATTTTAAAAAACCTTTTAAAATTTTTTTTCTGGGGTGTTTCATCAGCCGTTTAATTCCCAGCTCTCAATGGCAGCAGCCCCCCCATGTAGGGAAGCCCGCTCCCATCCCCTCCAGCCGGGCCTGGGTTTCCACGGTGCCAGCTGCCACCCCTCCCCAGAGCAGCGGTCTGACACAAGGGTCCCGGCGCCAGTGCGGCGCTACCGTAGCGTAGCAACCAAAGAATTCCCGCCACTACTGTAAGGCCCCCTGCCTCCCCGCCCCACTGGAAAGCAAGTGCACAACGGGCGACAGCCATAAGCGAGCTACATGGCCACCGTTCAGCGCTGGTATGCGGTAATAACACCGAGGTGGATGCTAAAGAAGTGACGTGGGGGAGGTTAGCGTTAGCGGCCCGGCTAACATGCTTCTAGCTAGCAGCCACGCCAATGACGCCGGTGGTTGGGCAGACTGCAGCGCGGAGACGCGGGTGCTGGAGCGGCGCCCCGCCACGCCGGCCTCTCCGCGCCGTTTAGCCGACCCCCGTCCTGCATCGCTCGCTCCGACCTTGGCTCCCCCTCGCCGCTCCGGCGGTGCCATCTGCCGACGGCAGACTTGGGCAGTAAAGCATCGCGACCCCGAGATTCGGGCACGTTAACGCCCCCCGCGAGGGGAAGCCGACCAGATGGCGCTACCCGCTAAGAGGGTTTTACTGCCGTTAAAGACTGGTGAGTCGCACCAGAACCCCCGCCCCCCCTCCTCCGGCCCCCCGTACTCCCCACCCCTGAGCCACATGGTCAGTCACTCCCCAACCGCATCTTACAGAATATTTCCAAATAACAGCAAACATTTCGCCGTGCCGTGCCAATCTGTACGCTGCCAGTTTTCTCAAACATTACGTGCATTCACATGCGACTTTTACACATAATAACTCCTTTTATGACTGATCTTTTTGTAAATTGAAAAATTCCTCATTTACTTTTACCGTGCATCTCTACAGCGTGGCATGGCAAAATACGTGGACTGATGTGTTTTTTCCTTATTCCCCTCCATCGTGAGAATATCGCCACGGTGACCGTCATCTAGGTACAATGCCATAAGGAATGCATTCCAGGGCAGATGCTCAGGGTGGGGGGGGTGGTTCAGGGGGGATGAACCGGACTGGCTCTCATTGCGGTCAACTGTGTCATTAGACATGTCAAAAGATGAAAATATCACTTCTCCTGTGCAAGGGGGAAAAAAAATAAGAAAATTGTCTGCGGTCCAGAAAAATCAATAGCCTCATTTTTTTTCAGTATGTGAGAAGAGAGACAGGCTGAGTTTGGGGTCTGAAAACGCAAGTCACGCCCCTCTCTGCCCTCCTTAAACAGGGAAATCCTGCTTGTCTATATACAATGGAAAGGGGGAAAAATCCGGCCTGATGATTTGTAACACAAAGAAAGCCATAATCCATATATTAAAGGGGCAGCGAGTTTACTTGATGACACACGGCCCACGAGTTATATTAAAATTATGTGAAATAATGCCTGCGATCCCCTTAAGATAAGACAGATCAAACCCCCGGAAATAATATAGAGTAGCTTCATGGTCCCAGTTGTGTTGATTATTACACATAAATTAAGGCTGGAGAATTTGCATCTGTACTTGGGCTGTCCCTCCCCTGCTTGAATCTACGGCCCAATTAGTCCAACATCCTGGTCCCTGATGGAGAGGATTAAGACCAGGGCTCTGATGAAGTCTGTATCGACTGCAAAGGAGAATCCATCACTCCCAACCCCCCTCTCCTCGCTTACTGCTGCCCTTTCCTGTGACCTCGTCAGTGTAATCCACCGCTCCCCGCATTGCCCTGAGCACGTGCCCACGCCTGCGAGTGTCACAGGGGCTCCGCCATGCAACAAAACACCTGAATCCTTCCCGTTGTGGCCGAGGAGGGCAGGACCCCGGGTTCGAATCCGGCGGGACTTGGCCCACGTCAGACCGATTCCACCTGGGGACTCGTGACTAGCTGTCAGACTGGTGTCCGGCCTTGTTCACATAGACACACGCGTCGGAAGGGCCAGCTGGTCAACGTTTAGTCGGTCTTGCATCAGTCTGCCCCCGGTGGACGGCAGTATAACAAACATGTCAGACAGGTCCTGGGTAAACTTGTCAGCCTCAGCACCGAGCTTTTAAGGCGCCCGCCATGTTGCTGGCTCCCTGCCAGCCGATATCAGCCCCCTTCTTTGCATTTGACAGAGGGTTATGACATGATTGATTTTCGTACAATGACCAGTTTCCTCGTGGGATGCTGGGGGGGCGGGGGGGGTGGCGGGCGTGGGCATTGCCTGTATGTTTCTGTTGAAGTGCTTGTGCATGAGGTTAGTATGTATCTCAGTTATGTGTGTGTATATCTTATATATTTGTGTGTTGTACATGCGTGTTTCTGAGTGGGTGCACAGGCACGCACACGTCATGCATGTTTATGGGTGTGTCTGCGAGTGTGAATAGGAGATCCTCGATACACATCAGACTGAGCAGCCTGGCCAGACTTTTTCCAACCCCACTTAACCAGACGGAACATAGCCAAGGACTATTGCTGAAGAACTAGTTAAAGATCTCTGGACCACATAGTCCTGATTTTAAATAAACATTTTATTTAATCCCTAGCTTGTTAAATCTGGCCCTCACCCTCAATGCCCGTGTGAATCTTTCCCTTATCAGATGCTGCCTTTTTGAAAAAATGCAGCATGAACCACGCACGATGCGGCCGTGATCAGGGGCCGCCGTGCACAGGGCGCTACAGAGACGCCAATACCCCCGCGGCCCTGCAGTGTGCTTTCGCTTATTGTGGACATCCATGTGGACCGCCCCACCTCGCAAGTGGGGGGGGGGGGGGGCACGGATGGATCGTACCACTTAGGTAAAGCATGGCCGGCTTTCCATGGTCCTCCTCCATTGGATTCCTCTGTCAGCTATTATCTAGTTTATTTCATTCCAGGGATCAAATTTGTACCCAGTTAGGTCTCTCATCTCAGACTCAAAGGGAATGAATAAGTGGACTTTATTGCCCAGCGCCCAGAAACAAGGAAAGGGGAAGAACGGGGAACAAAAAAAATCTCCAATTCATTCGGACCCAGTCAATATCACTGTAATATTTATGAAGGCTGGAAGTCAGTCTGCACCAAAAACCAAACTCCAGCAATCCTGAATTATAAATTGGTATTGATTTGTGTTGTGAGTGTGTGTCTGCCTGTGTCCGTGGGCCGCACACACGTGTGTGTTTGCGTGTCTGTGTATGTGTGTGTTTGCAGGTCACGTGCGTGTGCCTGTTTCCACGTGTCTGTCTGCTTGATGCGCACAAATGTGCACATTTTACGT
>JAAGVU020000015.1:502564-525634 GCA_011763525.2 Mormyrus iriodes | reverse complement strand
GCTGGGCCCACGGTGCAAACCACACATTTCGCGTGTGTGTGTGTGTGTGCATGCGTGTGTGGGTTATGTCCATATTACATTGTGAAGACCAAATGTCCCCATAATGTGATAAAAACCTGCTATTTTGACACGGTGGTGAACAATTTTTCGGTCCCCACTAGGGGAAACTCAATTTTATAAAAATCTGATACTGCAATCAAAAAACTAAAAATGTCTTGTATTTTGTTTTGTTAATTATGGTTAATGTCAGGGCTGGGTAGGGGTTAAGGCTGTCATTGTTTGGATTAGAGTTTTTACCATAGAAATGAATGGAGAGTTCCCACAAGGATATGACTACAAATGTGTGTGTGTGTGTGTGTGTGTGTGTGTGTGCGCGCGAGCGCTATACCCAGAGGACCACAGGAAGCGGGGGGCGCTCGACATCACCTCAAGCCCCCATCGACAAAATAAGGTGGGGAAATGGGCGAGCGGGGTGGGGGTGGGGGTGGGGGGGACATTGGTTAGGCGGCAGAAAGGGACCGTGGTTTCAGACTGCACAGGATCCATCAGGAATACACAAGGAGCCGGTGAGGAATGAGCCCCGTCCATTTACAGAGGTACGGAGAATCTGCTTTTCATAGGCAGAGATGGACAGACACAGCCAGGCATTTTAAAAAACCCACACAATTGGTTCCTATGGGACCACCTTTACCGGGGCTGGATTCTCCCGTCAAAGGAGAAAAGACAGCAGCTATCAGCAGAGCGCTCATAACTCATAGCAAAAAAAAAAGGGGGGGGGACTTCCAGAACCTTCCAAAACCATACAGGCCGTCAGGCCACCAGCACGGAAGTTATTAAATACAAACCAACCAGAACCGTCCAAGTCATCGAGATTACCGAGAATGATCCTTTGGAACCCTGTGGAACCACGTGAAACCGTCTAGAACATTGTGCTCCAGCCAGGCGGATTGCGGTTAGCCAGTTGGAGAATGTTGCCCACCCACCCGTCAGGAGGGGTTCGGGCCCACCGCCCGCCTGTGCGCAATTATCCGCACTGCACTCGCTCCTGATTAAGACGGGGGGGGATTTCTCAGAATTCTTAATTTGTGCAAACGCCTCAGTGTGATTGAGAAGAGAACGGAGGGGGGTAATTAGGCACCCGGGGCGCCAGGTTGCCACAGTCACAGCTTCCCGGGGATGAGGTAGGAGATGGGCTTTCACTGAGTGCCCCCCACCACCACCACCAAAAATGGGCACAGCGTGTGCAGGGGGACATGGCAGTGAAGTCAGGGGGGTGTGAAGGCACCCAGCCGGGCACCAGAGCCCAGTCACCTCGGCCTACCGCATGTTTACAGTTGCAGATTACACCCCCACCCTAAGCCTGCACTTTGAACACCCTAGGAGCTGGCAATATGCTGACAGTGGGATCACCACAGAGGATCGATATCTTTTCTCTCACGGAAACGGGGGAGGGGGGATTTTCGTCATGCCAGCAGTGTCTTGCACAGGCCTCCTTGCTGGTGTGCCCGTGAGCTGAGAGCAATGAGCCTCCCGGTAAAATCCGAGTTGGAATCTCATCGGCATCCCGTTCACGTTGCATGCTGAGCTGAGGGCGGCGACTCTGGTGTTTCTCCCCGGGCTCCTGCGCAAAGCCCCAAGCTCTAGTGCCTCCAGTGCAGTTTCGTGTTTTTTTTGTCCTGGAACCACCCCAGAACCCATAACTACAGCATTTGCCTCCTTAGATCACCTCTCCCCAACAGCGCCCCCTACAGGTGTCCTAAGTGGCTGCTCTTGACCAAGGCTTACAGAAATGGAAGCTTTGCCTCCAACCGATTGGCGGCTGTCGATTAGCCGCTAGCACCGCCCGGTCCATTAGCTGCCACACGGCTAAAGCCATGCATTTACTTCCAAGTGCCTACAAGGACTGATGTACTTTCCATATGCTCTTAGTGTCACAGTTGCCTGGAATACAGATTTACTCAGCGCTGAATTGAAGTGCATAACTAAAGTGCATAATTTGTGATGAAGGACAAACAGAAGATGTCCAATCATAACCTGAATCATGTCGAACCCGGTTAAACAGCCCCTTCGTCACCCACACCCTCTCTGAATACCACTACCACAGGCTAATCGACTCAATGATGCACTTGTCTGCCCAAACCAAACAGCCGTGTCCTCTCCTTCTGATTGGATCAGCATTGTCCAATGAACCGCATTAAAACATTAAAACGCTCACTGTGATTTTAAAAGGGCTCATCCAATTGGCTTGAAGGTTTCATCCATTGCACAAGACTCATAATATATGAATTACATGCATGCATTATATATACAATATGTATGCATTATATATACGATATATGGATTATATGTTTACATTGCACTGTATTTATGTATTTATTGTCATAATTGCACTTGTATTTATTGAAGCAGTCTTATTGTTTACCAGTAGCCGGAAGGATATGCAGAGTAAGATTTTCATTGCCCAGTATAACAGACTGTTTCCTCCATATATCTTGAATCTTGAATGTCCTTATATAGCTCTGCTCAGTTAATATCAATAATCATTTATACTGCAAGCTCACAATAAAGAAGTGTTTTTAATTCAGGTATTATACCACTCTAATTCTTTTAATTCATTGATTTAAAACATATTATCACCTACATTAGATGCATCCTGTCTGAGTATAAAAAATGTGTGATCGCCTCACCCTCCCTGATATTATACGCTAAGACACCTGAACAAACAGAACTGACATGGGAATAAATTCAACTGTAACCAAAAATGTACGCAACCCGTTGATTCAATCTTGTCACCAGATAAGGCTCGATGAATGAGTACCTCTCACCCGTAAAGCACACCTGTGGACACAGGGAGTCACCTAAAGATAAAATTAATTCCACCTTGGTATTATTCAAATAAAAGTAATTTTGCATTTGCACAGAACGTACCAAATTAAAAGTGGAGGATGAGAGCAGTTTCATTTGGGAACATCGAGATTTGCAATCGGGGACGAACAAATAATGCGAGGGGTCAGATCTGGTCCTGGGGACGCTCTTGAAACAGCCTGGTTTATATTTAAGCCTCAGTGTTTGCAGTAACAGGAGGTGATTTCAGTAGGTACCCTTATTTACTCGTCTGTCCATCCCCAAAGGTGATCATTCGATAGGGGCCCTATGAGGACTTGCGGTTGTAACGGTTTTTCTGTTTGGAGGTCTGTTTGGAAGCTGAAACTGGACACCCCCTAAAGGAGGAAGAGGGAGAAACCACACAATACTAGCCGGTATATCTTACTAACCCCCCCCCCTCCCCGTCCCATCATCGCTGCATGTGCTGTCTGTGAAGGTCGTTACTCGCCCACACGCACACACACACACCCTCTAAGAACCGCTTTCACTCAGTAAGCAACTGTGCTGTGATCCCTACCCATAATGCAACATGCTCCAGCCAGCGTTACATGATATCCCATGCCATGGGGTAACACACAAACCCCCTGTGGTTCTTCACTTCCGCTTGCCTTGACTCATCCTGGCTTTAGGACACATGGGTGTGTGAGTGTGTGTGTGTGTGTGTGTGTGTGTATGTGTGTGTGTGTGTGTGTGTGTGTGTGTTTGTGCTTGCACACCTGCACGGCTGTTGGCACTGTCACCAAACTTAACATCAGCTGGGAAGAGGACCCCCACTGTATCACTCCGCTATCGATCGCTAATCCAGCTATGCTGGTAGCTTTTCCGTAGCAGCTCGTCATGGCGAGGTCCCTGGTGGCGAACGCAGGGAATGCCGCCCCTGTGACCAATGTGTCATCTGGCTGTGACCTAACAAGGCGGAACGAATAGTTAAACTAGAGGGACCAGTCGGCTGTGAGCTGGGATTGCGCCCTGGTGTTGTCAACATTGAAGCCAGGTGCATTTACTCAGAGGTGTGGCCCCACCAGGCACCAGACGGGTCAGGGTTCAGTTTCATACCATGTCTTCTGGGCCGCAGGAAACTCCCTGCTTTCCCAGCATGATTCTCCCTGCTGGGTCCTGGGCGAGGTGACCTTTCCAGAAGGTTCCGCTCCCCTCTAACAGAAAAGATCTAAATGCCCAAGCTTCCCACATTTCCCACACAAGCACGTACCCGTGACAGGACCCACCATTAACCGAGGTGGCCTTCCCTGCTGTAATGTCTACCCACAATGCAATGCGCTCCACTCTGCATTATACGTCTACTGATTTGGTACGGCACCTTGCACCCCCGGCCAGCCGTGACCCCCCCCCCCCCACCCAAGCTCATAATCTGACTCATCCCACCTCACCAGGATATCATTTTTTGCTTCAATTTGAACTGGGCTGCTGAGTAATGTGCTCCTTTATTGCAAATCTATACTCTTAATCTAGCTGGCTCCAATGCAATGGCCTCCCGATCAATAGGTGGTATTGCTGGTGAGGGTCCAGAGAGCTTAGTACCCCTACAATACCCCCACCCCACGCCTCTGCATTAACCCTAACCAACCACGGCTGTCTCAATCATACTCATTCATTCTATCTGTCTATCTCTCCATTCCTCCTTGTTCGCATCATGACCATTCCGGCCTTGTCGATCTCCCGAGCCTGGGGGAAATAATTTTTTAAATGGCTATATTCAGTCTTTGCCCTGAGGGGCAGTATTTTGATCGCTCTTAAACGCTGATTAGCGATAGCATATCTGGATCAGTGCTGTCATTTCTCCCTTCATCCTCTGGTAGTCCAGAAGATGGCCAGGCCCTCCACCCTCCCGATCCTCATGCCTCCTCCAGCCCTAAGATTTAGCCCCACCCTTGGCCACAAAGGAGAACTTATGCACTGAACAGCTTGCAGTGGCGATAGACGACCAGCTAGTGAGCAGGTATGTTCCCCAGTTCAACTTCACCATCGGTCTTTGGCTATTAGGGAGGGAATTATGGCCTGATCACGGTCATGCCACTTTCCTGTGAATCACTACAAAGAAGCAAAGAGCCTTCATCTAGGAAAAGGGGGGGGTCCTATCCAGGGAGGGGGGTAGGTCTGTGTAGGGGCAATTAGACAAGAGCCCCAGTTAAGCCCTGACAGTGCCAGAAAATTTACAGCCCTGCCGAGGCGCTCGCCGGGTGAGCTAATTGCAATATTAGCTTGTAATAACACCTGTTTTAAACCCCGGCCAGTAATATGTCACCAAGGCCATTGTCGTATTTCGCCCGGCTCGGCAGAATTCCAGCCTAAATGGGGGGGGGACGTTTAAACGACCAGCTTGGTGCTTTATGTGTGTGTGTGTGTGTGTGGGGGGGGGGGGTGCTTTAACCCATTTTGAACACCCCCCCCCCAACGCCAATCCACCCGCACGCACAGGCTGCTAACCGGCATTGGATGCCCGTCCGCTGATCCGCAAACGAGGCGGCACATCGCTGCTATTTGTAAAGGCACGGAGGGATGTGAGGGCCTCTAAGTGGAACGCTGCCACGGGGGGTCCGGAACGTTCCTGCCTCCTCTGCCCGCTTTCTCCGCGTTTGCCTGAGGCCCTAATTGCGGCCATCATTCAGGGAAGATCTCCAACTTCTCAGGGGGTCAGTGGCACAACACGTTAAATCAATCCCAACGCACGGCGGAAGTCGAATTGGTCCCCCCGCATTAGCCGGTGGGGAAGGGGGGGTTAAAAAGAGGAGTGGGGGGAGGGTAGGCGAGGAGGAGATGGGGCGGCAGCCACGGGTGCTGATTTATACGCCACCGCCCTCGCCGGGCTCCGCAGCGGCGATGAATTCCGGTCATTAGCCGCTTTACGGAGACGAGTGACGGTCATAATTTGCATCGGGTGCGGCGATGGCGTCCTCCGCCCCGGCAGCCTGATTTATCTGTTGGTTTAAGGAACCACAGGGTGGGAACGCGGGCAATAGGGGGGTGCGGGGGGTCATAAATACTAGCCCTCCTAATAGGGAGCTAAGATGCTGCCGCATGGGTGAGCCGACCCTAAATCACCACCCCCGCCGCCATTGCCGTGTGGGCGGGGCCAATGGCATCCAGGGATGCGCCCCCCCCCCCTACCCCGAGAGGGAATGACAGGGTGGACCCAGAACTGGAAAGCCACGTTTAATGAATGCTGAATTCCTGGCAGGGCCATAACTAGCGATTTACTAAGGGGGGGGGGTCTGATTTTAATGAAAATGAATGAAAACACGCTATTTAAACTAATTACTGTACATTTATTTGGGGTGGCTAAAGAACATTTTAGATGGCCCAACGCCCCCCCACCACACTCCAATCAGCCTCAGCTATACCCCTGATTCCTGGTAATCCGATATTTGATTATTCCGGAATTTTCATACTCCATGAAAACGGTCTCATCTCTGGCGATAAAACGAGACACGCGTCATGGAACAGCTGACCAGTAAATCCACGAGTGGAAGTCGGATTCAGGGCACCGGCACATGTCTGCGCTTGTTGCCGAGAGTCTCCTTAGCCACCAAGCTCAAAGGTGACCCGAGCGCTGCAGTTTCGGTCGTGAGTGCCGACCGGAGCCATGCCATGGCAGCGAGAGGTGAGAGGACATTTTTGGGTGAGTTTAGGGGGGTGAGGGGGTGGGGGTTACGGCAACGGCCCAAGCGTGAAGGGAGGGTCACGGCTTCCGGCTCCTCTCTGCCGCGCCCTGGATGGTCTCCAAGGCACGGCTAACGAGCCAACAAGGATTTGATAATGACCCCCAGCACCCCAGGGGGGCGCCGTCCTTCTGGAAGAGGACACCGTGCCCCAGCCAGCCTGACAGCAGCCAAATGGGAGGAGATATCGGAGATGGGGGGGGGTGTCGGTGGTGGTGGGGGGAGGGTGATGAAATGCTAAAAGGCAAGACCCCAGGCCCTGACACACTGCCCGCTTAGCTGTCTATCGGGTGGGGTCAGGTTACACCCCCAGCCCACCAGTACACGTGCACACACACACTCTTTCTCATCAAGTGGCAAATCCTCCATATCCACCATGGACAAACGTCTCTGGGGTTGCAAATGCCCGTCCACCCACCGCCCCAGACGCAGACCAATACCCGAATTCAGATGTCAATGACCCTGTTCTCTTTCGAGGGATTTTTCATTAGGGCATCAGGTTTTGCCGCCATAAACACAGTAAAACGGGTGGAGGCTCCAGGTTTTTTGCATGTGGTGATCGGAATGGCCGTTCTGAACAGGGTTTCAGAAGAAAAAAATGTACACCCTGTATGATAAAGCGCATCACGCCAAAACATGGAAGAGACGCAGGAAGCAAGCGTAAGGTCTGAAAGGCGCCGTTTTTACTCCATAGACGTATCTCCCAGCTCGTACCACTGACCAGGATGCTCTCAAGACACACACCCCCCGGCAGCCAGCGCTAAGCAGGTGGTTCAGGACCCCAGGATGGGAGGCTGGCTTGGAGGACTCACCTGTCGATGATGACCGGGTCGGATGGGGTCTCATTCCGGTTTCCGCAGCTCTTCTTGTCACAGCACCGACTGAAACACAGATGTGTTTGTCAGGCACACGGGTCACATGACCGCACACCGGCCATTAATTACTCTGCAGGTGTCAACACTGACTCCTAAGTAGTAATATATCTAATCTAATAAATATAAGTAGCATATATAAGTAATAATCCATATAACGTGGTACAAATTCAGTCCATATACATATAAATAAAATCTGCTATCACTCCATCCATCCATCAAAAACCTGGTATGCAGTACAGATCACAGCAAGCCTGAAGCCTGGAATGGGACACCCTGGATGGGACTTTATAGATGTTTAAAAAAAAATGATAATAATTCTATAAAAATAATAATAATAAATGTATTGTGTATCATTAAATTGAAGGTGTGTGTGCATGACATATAGCGCTGCTATTTTTTGTGGGGGGGGGGGGGAGCCAGAGATTGTTTTAATGTTAAAATGCAATGTGAATCCAGAAAGATCTGACATCGCGGCTCGTTTGCGTCGGCCGTGTTAAGCTCTCTGGCGCCTTGCTGAGGACCCACTCCCACGTGACATGCAGACAGGGGCGGGGGGGGGGCGGGTAGGAGGTCCGGCGGCGCGGCATTGTGCCACGGCGGCACGGCAGGCGCTCGGACCTGGCGCCACGCTGCTCTCTCACGCCCCGCCCGCGCCCAGCGCTCCAGCTGGGCCGGGTCCGGCCAAGGTCACTCGGCGAGCCAGAGACAGGCTGGCGGAGGCCATGGCCCCCACCCGGCTGAGAGTGTGGTGGCATGTGGCAGCCGCACACACACAAACACGGGCACATGCACACACACACACGCTAACCTGGGCCATGACAGTGGCCACAGACCCAGACCGGAAAGCCTCTTTTTCAAAGCACCGGGCACAGACTCATCTGCCACCTCAGGCGTCACAGAACCCTGCCTCCAGCCCACACTGGCACCCCCCCCCCCTCGCAGAGCAGCCAGGAGCCAGCCCGGGCGAGGCTGGCAGCAGCTTTATCACCACACGTTACCTCGCTGCCATCTACTCTGACTGCTCCACCCATAATCCCCTGCTACACACTTCCTTCTGGCACTGCCTATATCTGCAATACCTTCTTCTCTAGCTCCCAAGCGGTAAAGCAGACCCCACACCAAAATAACTTGCCCTTTATCCCCAAATCCCTCGTTCTCTGGGATTTACACCTTTACTTACTTAGTCTTCCTGCGGACCGACTCTCTCAGACAATCGGTGGGATTTTTTTCCCTACAATAACAGCATAGCAGTGTAGGTCATCGCAGGTGAGCTCTTCTGTTTTAGTTATTAGTGTGACACTGTCTCCATGTGATTATACTGGTTATTAGCGACCCGGCCCTGGTACTGTGCACAGGCAGACGTCCCAGCTGGAATCAAGGTCACAATCCCCCAAAGGCTGAGCCCACTGACCCACCTTCAAACGCGACTCGACCTGATCGCCACAATAAATACCAGCAAGGTCACATTAAGCTTGCTTTTTTTGGGTCAAAACATTTTAATTTGTTTCTTAATCTGTGCAATTCTCTTACGCTGCTTTCCATTTAAAACCTTTTTTAAGTTCTACACTAGTGGCCAAAATTGTGGAAACACCTAACATTTTTGGCATCACACTTCAAAAATTACGACACTATTAGCGGGAATGTTTCTAAACAATCAGTTGCAAATATCATCTATCGGACAATTAAATAAGTAACTGGAGCAACAGCTGAATAACGTTCTGCAATCTCAAAATATTGGAAGTGTTTCCACAATTTTGGCCAGTAGTGTATTTTTAACTATACTCGTTTGTTTTCAGTTTTCATCGGTTTATCCATCCATCTTCCGTAACCATTTCGGTAACCACAATGAGCCTGGGCCTATCCCAGAATGCACTGGGGCAGCTCATGGGTGGGGTGCCAGGCCATCGTCGACACATAGGCAATTTAGGGTTACCAATTCGGCACATTTTCAGACCGAGGGAGGAAATATTAAACGATTATTTTAATACCATCCCCAGTCACCACTGTCAGTGCAGTACTGTGATATTAAGCTGCTTTGCATTTTTTTAATTGATAAAGTCTTACGGGGTTTTTAACATGTGTGCTTGCACAGAGCACTTGACACTGGTCTCCAATATGTGAATATATACATTACACTTCATTTAAAACGCCAGCGTTGTTTTTGTTTTCCTTCCTGTCCACAAGTGCGTGACCGTCGCCATAGATCTCGCAGCGGTAATGTATTCCCCTGGCCGCGCCGACCATTAGCGCTGGTTCCAGGAGACCAATTAGCATTGGAAGCCCAACAGCGGTGCTGTGGTGACAGCCTCTGCAGTCGGCTAGAGAGGGTGTTATAAACAAACAGGACCCTCGGAGCCCGCCCGGGGGCCTCGGGAGACCCGGGGCCCCCTCGAAACACAAAAACAAATCTTGACGGTGCGTCCATAATGCTCTCCTAATGGCATCGCCCCCTGGGGCCAGGCTAGGCTCACACCCAGGCCAGCTAACAACGGCAAACACGCGCCTCAAGACCCAAGTCCCGGGCAACAGGCAGATGTTCTGTCGCCGCAGTTTTGAGAGCCAGGGGGGCGGGGGGGGGCTGGTCCTTAACGTGATCTGCAGAGGAGCCAAAATAGCCTTTCAGATCTCTATGAAAATGTGACAAAAAGGGCCCCTCTAGGAATTAGGACAGTCCAGCCCCCTCCTTGGTCATATAACAAGCTTTAAGGGTCATAATTGCAGGGTTCCTTTCCAAATTGCTATGCAGGACACACCTAGCGCCTCCACGTCACTGTGACACACTTTCAAGGCATGGTTAAAGAGACCCACGTGTAACTGGTTCCTGGAGCGGCAAAGCCGATTTCAAAGCGGCTCTTGTTTTTGGGAGAGCAAGCGGTGTAATTAGCCAAACTCCTAGCCGGAGGCCTTAGCCAAAGCTAATGAGATGCAGCATTCGGCTCTGGCTGGCTGGCTGGCCACGCGGCTCGAACGGCAGCCTCTCCCGGCGTGCCCTGGGCCAGCCTGGCAGCCGGCCTTTCGCAATCCATGCCACCCTCGCCCGTGGCGACCACCCCGTGCCTGCCCGCCCGCCCCTGTTTTGCACCATGCCAACCGGCTGTCACAAGGACGAAACGCGGCAGGAGGAGGGCCGCGACGCACCGCCCCGGAGGGCCTGCAGGGGGCGAAAGAGGGGGGCGGTGAGAGCGAGGACACCGGGCCCCGTCCCCGTGCACGCTGAGGACCACCCGCGAATTAAGCGGCCTTGTCCATGCGGTCGCTAATGCCATGTGACCGTAGCTCCCGTCAGGTAGGCGGGGGGAGTGCGCGGTCAGCCCCGGGACCATGAGATCATGGCCCGGTCAGCGGCTCGCTCACTACGGCGGCTTCGAGAAGCTCCCTCCGTCGCCTCCACCCGACCGTGATTATTAGTAGCTACTCATTGTCTTCTCGTTACTGGGCAGGGATGAGCCATTTTATCCCATCCACGTAATACTTCAAAATGAAAGGGCTCTCAAAAAAATAAGAATACCCTGGATCAGCAAGAGCTTGTTACAGTCGACCGGTTTATATTCCTGTGAGGTGTACATGCACCCAGGGATCACCTGGGATTCTAGGTCTAGCACCAGAGTGTCTTGATCTTTCTGGATAAGGTAACAGCAGTAAGGGGGCGCTGCTGACCCAAGAGCACCAGATCTCCACCCCCACCCTCATTAGCAGCCCCGCACCCCTCTTATGCATTATTAACATAGGACCAATGCAGGACCTCCACCACCCCCCCCACTTCCACCACCCAGTAAGCATGCCCTCGGGGACCTGGTAATTGCACAGCATGCTGCAAGGCGACCCCCAGCACGATGCCATTAGCAAGGGGGGCCCCTGTGACCCCTTCCTGACCACATGTCACCTGCTCCCCCCCCCCCCCCCCCACAGCAGAACTGTAAGGTCAGCCGTGTGCAAATACACGTGATACTGAATGGGGTCAGGACCGGCACATAAAGTCTCAAAATACTAATGTGGCTGTATTTTAGTCATGTTTTCTCATCCTAATTAATATATTTTATTTGTCAAAATTATAACAAAATTATTGGGACTCTTCAAAAACTTCCTACTTGCAGTTTGAAGACACGTTAAGATCTGATCTTGATAGAGTTTCACGTAACGCAAACTGAGCTCAGTCTAAGTCGGCGTTACTCATGAACTTGCCGTGCTTATTCCGCACACCAAGCGCTCAGCAAAGGTCGGAGGTCAGGTGAAGAGGTGTGGCTGGGTGACACCCACCTGCACATGATCTCGTGGGTGAGAAGCACGCGGCACATTTCTGGGTTCTTGTCCTGGCCCTCGTACAGGATGGCCTGCAAAGAAACACAACAGTGATACACCCAACCTGCCCCTCCAACTTCACCTCCATCCCTCCCCTAGACCCCAGCTACCATCTGACATGTCTGAGAATGGTGAGGAGAGGTGGCACTGGTTGGGGGACTTGGCCAGGGACCTGGTGACGGTCCCTCCTTCCACTGCAGGGTCCTCTTCCTCTCCCCGCCCTCTGGGACACTGTCCTGATGGTCAGCTGCCCTCAGTCAGGTGCAATTCCACACCATCCATCACCCAAGTAACGAGTGAGGGATGACTACTTTGTATTACCGGGAGAGACAGAATCCCACACTCACTCCATTCTGATCACGGCTGCTTGTACCCTGAGTTATGGGATCGTGGCCATCGGTATAGGCCCTGCTCCATCCCCCTTAATGGTCATTTGGTCGTTGGGAGGCGGACTCGATACCCAGCGGGACAATACTTTTAGGATAACAGCCGCTTTTGCATTATTGATTCCTGTTGCAGTGAAGGCCTCTCCTCTTTTATTAACAACTTCCAATGCTGCCAGTGGTGGGGGGTGGGAAGTCAAAGGCGATTGGTCGATATTTATATATAAGTAACGGTGGTACCATTCAAGGACGTGCGGTCTGGATCTTTGCGTAAAACACCCGAGCGTCAAATAGGGCGTCGTCAGTCGAGGTCTGGGTAAAGTTTGTCCGTATAGATGCCTGTCAAATCACTGCTGTTTACGAGCCGTCTTTTATATGCCTTGGAAACGTGGTTAGTTGGGGCTAAGGAAGTGATTTTCTTTTATCTGACTCCAGGAAGCTTGGACCTTGGAAAGGGTAGACGTTGAGCCTTTAGGAGGCCCCTGTTAACGTCCTCTCTCTGCCGGGGTCCGTGAGGGTGGCCAGCATCATGAATCAGAGCTATGAACCACCCCACGGCCGGACCTGATACTGGCCCGAGACTTGACGTCATGTGTGCCGATTCACTTCGGGGGTGTGCACAGGTCACATTTTTACGATTTTTTCCCAAACAGATTTAATTGATAATTACACAATATGGAAACTGCAAGCTGTAAAGAGAGTGATTTTTCAGCTCTGTGACCCAAAAAGATCAAAACTGCCAAGATTTGCTCTGACGTAGTTTAAGGGCCGGTCAGCAGAATAAGAGCGACCGGGCAGGCTCAACTAGAGGCGTGAAAACATGCAGAGATGTGTGTGTGGAGGGGGGGCGTGTCACATGGCGGCCCTAAGAAGTCCCTGATTTCCTGAGTGTCCCTCCAGGAGCGGCAATCAGGGTGCTCTCAGCACACCTGCTCTCCAATGTGCTCCTCCGTGAGCCAAGAGGCACGCTGTGATCCAGCTGAGTGTCCTCACCCCGGGTCGGACTGGCGGGCAGGCCTGACGTCAGCGACGCTGGAGCCTGAGCTCCGGCATGAGACTGAGGGCTGTCCCTCCGGCACAAACAGGGCGCAGGAGTAACTTTAAGGAGCTCAATCGATCGTGCCTGATTTACTGACACCATAAAATCGATAATATGGATAAATTTTAGGCAATAAATTAACATGCTAAGAGAATGAATATGGAAACAGGGGAAGAAAATGCATCCTGCTTCATTTGTATGCGAAAGTGTGCCAGGAAACCCAGCTTAATTTGCTACAGGGGCAACAGGTCAGATCACATGACCCAATCACATGACCCGAGCACATGACCAGAGTTGAAGAGGGTGTTTCGAAAAGCTGCTTGATGCAGGTCCGGTGTCGCATATCCCAGCATCGGTCCCGCAGCACCAGTGGGATACATCCGGGGCCCAGCGTCTCCCCGTCTGCGTTTGCCGGGCTGCAGTCCGCCTTGCTGTTGTTGTTTGGCTCTTGCTGCCGTTTGGATCACTGTCTCCAGCATGTTGCCGCTGAGGGCTACATTAGGGGTTATCGATCAGTCTTATGGGCTGCTGCTTAGTTAGGCAGGAGGTTTCTGTATCGACCGCTGACCCAGGGAGGGTGACAGAGAGGGGAGGTCTGCGTACCGCTATGGGGGTGGGTGCCGACAGCAACAGGAGGGGCAGACTCCAAGTCGCTGGTAGAATCTTTATTCCATTAAGTTGTCTGATATATTTTCAAAATCGAAATGTACTTTAATTCTAAGGGTCATGCTCTTCAAAAAATATCAAACTAGTTAAAAAGCCTAAGAAAGACTATTAATTTGGCTCATTTTTACGTGGCTTAAAGAGGGAAGGAGACCAAATGAGTATTTCATTACAGGAGGCGCAGAGAATCAATACGTTCCAGGACACTTCTGTGAATTGCTTCGAGCATCTCGAGTGTTTTGACTCAGGAAACCTCAGGAATATTTCATATTACGGATCTGCTCGTTTTTCCTGTCTAAAATGGAAATCTGGCATTCCATGGATGCGGAGTACTCCTAACCTTCACAGTTAAATCTCTGGAGTTAAATGAACTATGGGAAAGTTTAGTGAGAGCAGCCATCTCCGGATCTTCCTAACACCCTCGGTGTCTTTGGTGTGCCCGTCCGACCCCTTCGGATCCCAGAAGGTAAGGCCACCCTGGCTCTGAGGACACAGATGGAGGCAGAAGGAGGTTCTCACCTGCTTGGTCATGGAGTCTATCAAACGCACGTACAGGTCTTGCTCTGTCCTGATTCCTGCGGTTGAAAACAGGGACCTTGTATCAGTGGAAGTTAGCGAGGGGATCTGCCCCCGAGATGCACCCAAACTGCGGCGAAGAAGGTGGGGGGTATCACTCATGCTACATTTCCCAGACACACGCTCCCTTAGCGCTGCTATCTGCGTAGCACACTTGTGTTTTCTCTAACACTTTGTCATGCATGCAAGCTTATAGTAACTGCCCCCCCCACCACCACCACCGCAAGCAAAAACAAACAAATCTCAGCCAGAATTAATTATTTACGGTGTCCCCGCCTGAAACATGGATGCCAGTACCCCCCACCCCCTGTTGTCTTTCCCTTTAGGATAACAAGATATTAAAATTTAAAAACGAATTAGGAATCAATCACTATTGCCGTTCTCCATTAGTGCACTAATGCAGCTAAACTGGGGCGCGGGGAGTGATGGCGAGTGCAGCCAGGCCGGGGAACCGCTTTGGGGCAGCCCGCGGAGGGAGGGCAGCCCACGGAGGGAGGCCATCCGTGCAAAGCCAGGGCTGTTGCTGATATACCGCCAGACATATTCCGGTAAACCATAAGGGTCAGTTTTCTGTGTATATGTCCATTGCTGGCCCCCAAGCCCCCACCGCTAATGCAGACATCTCAGTTTTCCCCAGTCTGCCTCCAGCCTCCACCCCACAACCATGTCACGACACTGAGGCTATACACACACGTCTTCAGGGTACTGATGGATTGTGGTGCCGTGAAAATCAGCCATGATACACCAAACCCTTCTAACACAGTGTCTGTCAGCCCAGTCCTTGGGGACCCCACAGACAGTTTTTGCTCCCTGTCAGCATCTAGCACACCAGAATCAATCAATCAAGCAATCAAAAACACGAAATACCTAGTACAGGTGTGTTGGCAGCTATGAGGGAGCAAAAATGTGGGTTGTCTGGGGGTCCCCGAGGACTGGGCTGAGAAACAATGTTTTATGGGATGTACTCAGTCAGAATTACTTTCTTACATAGCATTTTATTAGGGGTACAATATTTTTTCTTAAAGAAAGTTCTCCTATAGAAATAATAAGGTTCATGTTTCTAACATCCAGTTACAACGAAGGCGATTGCTGCTGCTTGTCTGTTTCACTGTGTCATCCTCTAGCCACGCCCTTTCTCAAATGGGGAGGATGGGATTGGTTAACGGCTGCAGGTCAGGCCCGCCTTACCGTTGCTGTAGAGAAGCTGTAGCCTGTAGTGTATCCCATTGTTGGTCTTCTCTCCGTTGTACTCCTGTCAGACACAAAGACGGGACAGTCTTTTAAAACCAGCCGGCTTTGGGGGAGGGGGCCTTGGGGCAGCCCCAATCACCCTGGTGGTGTCATGACTGAGCACCGAGCTAGCGAGATTGGGGAAGGGTTCAGGCAGACAGCTGCTCCTGCCTTAGCTGCTCAATCCTCCCCGAGCCCCACCATGCCACCTCCTCCCAGCTGCAGCCCCACTCCACATCCCAAGGGAAGACACTGCTCTGCTGCCCCCAAGCCCGCCCGGGGTGCCTTTGGGAGCCAGCCCAGATTAATAACCACTGGCCAGCATGTTCAGGGGGCATGTTAGGGAGTGCAGAAGTACCAGGTCAGGCAGCACTTTCCGGAACAGCAAGTATGAGAAGGATTGGGTGGGATCTCACATGTACAACTCGGATTCCTTAGCCCACTCAAGGGAGACATGGAGTAAAGTAAATCTCCGGAGGAGGGGGGTGCCGGGGCACTTTTTGGTATCACACCCACTGATATTGCATCAGTATGATAAAGGCAGCAGTAAGCCTGCCATAATCAGCGAGATTTATCATGGGCCGGGACATGGCCGCCGTTGCCGATAGGAGTGCGTGCAGGTCAGCACATTAGTGTTACAGCTGTCATGTCAAAGCACATCTTTCCATGGCGGATTATCTGTGCCCAGCCTCCTAAAGAGCAATCTGTATCCTTAAACTGTGTGCTGAACATTTACAGTGATCTGGATGTGAACCAGTTGTGTCGTCATCATCGTCCGATCCGTTTTCATTAAAAAATCCAGCAATTCGGCAGCTTATATGAAAATTTGAACTACTTAAGGCTATGGGCAGTTTAAAAGGGGGGGGAGTTGCTGGGGCGGCATTTTACCCGAACGGCACCCAAAGGAAACGCTCCGGTCCACTTCTTGTAGCCTAACAGCTGTTGCTACCCTGAGAAGAAAAACCAGGAGGATCGACGTGCTCAGCTACACACGGCCGGTGTGAGGCAGCAGGCTTACACATCACCACCAGCCCGCCCCACACTCACCGCACACTCGCTGTTTCTCACTCCCTCCTCCTTCACACATCATTCTTAACATTTTCTCTCAGCATTTAGCTTGTTTTTCACTCAGGAAGGGAAGCACGACATGACGAGATGTTTCCGTTTCTCCAGAAGTCCGTTACTCCGCAGCTGTACCTAAATGACTTTGCAGCTGCACCTTGCGTTCCGTGTAAAATACAACACTTTTTTTTCATCACAACCCCCCCCCCGTCCCCCACTGTAAACTGAGGGGAGGATTAAGCACCGCATAGGTACACTTAATACAGGGCCACTTCCGAGGCTGCGGTGCTCGGCGAGATCCACGGTGGAATCTCGCCTTTTCCCTCATCGCTGTGCTGAAAGCCAGCTGTTCCATCCTATTGCCCAACGTTTTCAGGTTTTTTTTTTTGGTTAAAGCTGTGGGGAACGTAAAAGGAAACAAACTTCATGTTTGCATGGACCAAAAGCAAAGCCTTCACTAAATCCACTTAAATGCACACAGATGTACGTTTCGATGCATGGGCAGATTTTCCTACAACCGGCTCAGCTTCGGGGGGGGGGGGTTCAATCCATCCCCGAATGGGCACCAGAGCGCACTCCTGGACAGCCGATCACCCCCTCTCCACGACCCCCCCTCCACTGCTCCCCTCCGGAGCCCCGTGCCAACTCTTCCATTCTGCACTGGCAGACACCTCAGGCGGAGTAGAAGGGGGCACAGAGGTCGAGGCGGAGGTGAGCTGGCAGAGATGGTGGTGGACGGAGGCTTTGCCAGCTGGCTCGTGGCCCGCCTATCCTCAAGCAAAGTTATCCATCCATAACCTCATACTAAATCAAACCCGGCTCTCGTTCAAACAGGTAAACAAAATATATCTGAAAAAGGCTATCCGAGGAGGTTAATATCTCTGGAATTTAAATAAGTCCTCAACCAGTTACTTATAAAACAAAAAAGGAATGAGTGCAGAGATAATTCTCTGTATTTCATTTTCTTAAGAATTATAAACAGTTTTAAAACTTAAATTATATTATACATTTGGTACCGACAATGACAGCTTTTCAAAAAAAATTGGGTCGGGAATGTAAGGATCAGTAGAACCATATGTTTCTCCAGTAATATGTCAAAAGGCCTCGTGTTCCGTAAAGCGACAGTTCTCTGGTGCTCGTGCGCGTCTGCGTGCGCCCGTTTACCTAAAATGACGTCCCCCTGCGGAAAAGTGCAGAATATTAATCGCAAATGTTGCGGGCAGATGTTCTAGAGCTGAGACACGTGACGCGGGTCAACCAGCCTCGAACTTTTCGAAATCATGTTCTCGAGTACGCCAATTGACAGGCCGCTTAAAAACGCTCAAAAACAACCCCCCTTCCATCACACATCAGTCGACGGTAAGCGGGGAGGCCTTAGCCTAGGAAGCGCATTAAATGCTGCGTGCAACACCATGACTACACTTCATTGAGCTACGACAATGGTGCATGTCAACAATGGCTGAGTAGAAACATTTCATTAACGGCACATTTCCCAGTCATTAAAATCGCAGGTATGTCAATGCCATCGTGTAATTTGGTGAATGAGTGAACTTACGTGTGTGTTAATTTAAATATGAAGGGCCATATTAAAGCAAAGAATACAAACATACCTAAGAGGCCTGTCAAGTCACCATCACCAGGACACCTGGATATCTCTCGACAGAGCAGTGTTGACACAGCCCTAGCTAAGAGACACAGTGCCTCCAGCTTAACCGGGGGTACTGCACCTATTTGGGCATCCAACAGTCGCCTGCCAAGTATCAGGTACTAGCTTTTTGGAGCGATGGGTTACATAGCGCCCCCTAGAGCTGGCTTTAAAAATTGTGTGTAATGGACGAAAGGACCAAACATGCATTCTTTATCTCTGACATCAATGAAACCATTTATCTTTTTCCACCATAAAGAAAGTAAAGTTTTAAATTATACTATCACAGCAATAGGCTAGCTAAATATGAACTTAACACTTTTATGTAATTAAAAATATTTGTAAAGTTATTTGTATAGACCAAAAAAATGTTATTCAAATGTTATTTAATACAGTCTTTTAATTTAATTGCTTCTTCCTCGTAGTCCAATTAATCACATTAATATTTTTTATGATAAAGGAAATCTGGGGCAAACATGTGTCTTTGTAAATATTTTGATATATATGTACAGATTGTATTTTTCCTTCTTCACTTTGTCATGATCAAGATGAAGAACACACCAGAATAAGCTGCTTACAAAAAATACCGTAATCTAAGGAATCAGATGAAGCTCCATAATTTACAATGGTTTGGCTCGCGATATTTCCACCTTACGATGGTGCGATAGCGATGCACATTCAGTAGTCACCAGACTTTGGATTTTGACCTGTCCCTGGGCTATATATGCCGTACGATACTTTCTGCTGTACTTGGGAGATAGCAGCGTCCACGCGGCCACACTTTCAGTCTCTGTAGCGATCGTAAGGATAAACATCGCATACACTGTTTGACGACGTATCATACACTATTTTTTTCTGGTTTTCCAAACAGTACTGTACCTATAATTATAGGATAAACTTTTATTCATTTATTTACTTTTCGATTACTGATATACAGTTAGTTACAGAAACTACTTATTCAGTTACAGCACTTTATTTATATACTTATTTGTTTTTTATAGCATATTCATATTTGAGGCCCATGGAGAAACAGAATTATCTGTCTGAAAACAAGAAAAGGGGACGGTTTCTGCGGGGGGAAGGGCGGCAGGTGGGGGTTGGTGTGGAGGTGCGCCAGCAGTCTGACATACCCCCCCCCCAATCCACACAAACGGGCTGGAATAAGCACCGCTCTGATGATTTAGCTCCCGCCGCGCTGGACATGTCATGCCTCACCTTGTCTTTCTCCACAAAGTCCACGTAGGAGGTCCGCTCGATCTCCACGGGCTGGCCCTGCCGGTCATACAGCGCCAGCACGAAGTGGAAGAAGTTGGACTTGCGCAGGTTGGATGGCGGCTGCTTCTCGTAGTGGGCGCGAGCCAGTGCCACTCCGCTGCGTCAGGGGGAGAGAGAGAGACACTGCGTGAGAGATGCGGGCCCCCCGTCCGCTTTTGCGTGCTGTTCTGTGTTTTTTTTTCCCCATCCACTTCTCTCCTGCTGCATCAATGTTGACATTTGGCTCAGCTCTGGCCCCAGGGGGCGCCGCCTGTCCAGAGGGATGCAGGACGCTAGTGCATAGGCCTCTGCCAGATCCCTCCAGCCCCCACGTGCTTGTCGATCAATCCCGCTCTGCCTCCCTCACTCCGGGGCCGTCGGAAACAGCTCTACATCCTGACTTTCCCGCCCTTTTCCACCATTGATTTAGCAGCCTGGAGGCTGACAGAGATGGAGGGCTCCCATTTAGCCACAGAGCAGGTGCCACAGGCTACAAACAGCACCCCCCCCCCCCCCGCCCCTAGTCACCGCCTGCTGCCACCATCGTGAATTCCTCCGAACTCCCCGCCTGTCTGCGACCTGCTAAATCAATAGCGTTTCCAGACTTTTTCCGCGGATTTCTCAGAGAGGCCGTTAGCCACCGCCAAACCCTCCAGATCAGCATGGGGGCCCGGGCAATCTTTACCCGTCTGGCGGACAGACGCGCCCGTCAGGTGACAAAGTGGAAACAGAGATGGAAGCAGTCGACCCTCTGGGCAGTTTGTCCCGGGTGCAAATTGGCGTCCTCTCACAAACAAGCCGATGACAAGCGAATCGATGGCACCAGTTCATGTTCCTCGGGTTTACGCGGAGCAGCTAAATATGCCCCTCGCGTTATTTCCGGATGTTCCCAGAGAACACGAGTGATGTACAGCCACAATTACAAAATGCATAATTAAAGATGCTTAAATTCAAGGTGCTTAAATTTAAGGTGCTTAAATTGAAGGCACTAAAAAAACTGCTTAAATAATAAGAAATTCAGTAAAGCTGATGCCCTTCGTTTAGGCTATACAATGGCATTTGCTTTCCACGACAGTCACATCCACAAACCCATCCAATGTCTCAGACATGTTTTTTCCACAAATTCCGTACAGAAGTCATAGGTCTGTGGGAATCTGTTTTACCTGTCCGTTTTAAATCAGATAGTTATTGCTATATTATTTTTTTGTCAAACAGATTTCAGTTTTTACAAGCCCTGCCAGTTTAACCTTCTGTTTTCCTCCTGCAGAAGAAGTATTTGTTATTTGGAGAGACGCCTGATATCCGTCTGTGTTGGTGGACGTATTCCCTGGATACATTATTAATACTGCGCTGACCTTTCTCAACCCCTATTATGAATGCTTAGTACCTCATTTGTAACCCATTCTGTTGAAAGCTAATTCCTGAAGTGGAGGTTCTGAGGGAACTAAGACAAAGAATGGTTTTTCTATTGAGGTTCAGATTTACACTGAGTGGGGGGGGCAGGGAGGGGTGAGGGTGATCTCAGCGAGGGTCGTCAGAATGAAGACTGTTCAGTGAGATATTTCACAACAATATAAAATGTTGTTACAGATATCTCTACTTGTCCAAAAGAGTAAAAATAATAATCATTCACACTGAATAATTTGTAGGGCAATAAAATCATATGACATAATAGGACAACATGTGTGCGGTGCTTTAATAAAAGTGCTACGGACACAGAATAAAGGACAGGTCGCCCTCTCTTTCTGCCTCACTCTGTTGGCATTCCGTGCACATCCTGGGACGTCTGAGGTCCGCTTTAAGTGCTGACCATTCTTCTCCTTGCTGTCATATTTCATGCACGGACTTGCAGAAAAAGGCACACATTCAAACCATAAACTTGTACCCGGTCGTCTGAAGAAAAACAAAACGTTAAACATAACTAGCTATTCCAGAACCACCCCCCCCCCCGAATTCCCAGACCAACAATGATATATTTCATGCCGCAGAAATTAGTCCTACCTAAAGTGTGTCCATCACGACCTGCTTGCCTTCACCCAGATTTTCTCCCAGTCAGGTCGGTCGACACCGCAAGCTTGTTGGCTATATTATTTTAATTATCTTAATTGCGGCCCACGTCAATTTATACACGGGTGAGTCAGCCGTGTGCGTGCTGCACTCAGTAAAATAAAAACAGAATTGATATTTCTATATTCGTATATGGGGGCCCTCATTAAATCAGAGGCCAACAATCAGCAAATGATAAATAAATAAAACGGCTACATCAATGATATGGGAGTTAAAAAAAACACCTGAAAATTCTAGATTGTTCCTTCCTCCATTTTAAGGTCTATAGCAGCTCTGCATGAAAATTAACATATTAATAATATGCGAAAAAATTACGCTGAATTATAGTAATTCCCAGCCATGAACTATTAATGTTTTTAAGCATGTATGAATGTACAGGTATCATTTTGTTAAAGGGGTTTTCTGCGGGTTTTAGTCGTTGTCCCCGCGAATGTGTCGAGCCGCTCTAATTCAGGGTGGCCAATAGCGATGGAGACGAACGCTAAGGGGGCCTGGCGCTGAGTCCCACGTGCGGGAGAGCGCAGCTTGCCGTGGGGCCCCGCACCTGTGAGGAACCCAGCGAATGCTGCAGGCGACTCAGGCCTCCGATTACACATCCATAAATCAACAGCAGTGATAATAATAACAAGCCATCCTCCATAACAATAATCATCATCGTCATACAATTACGATAATTATCATTCCATCATTCAACCTGCCTGCAACCTACTTTTCCTGATAAGAGTTGTGATATACTAATAATTATTATTATTATTAGTAGTAGTAGTAGTTGTTTTTCTTGTTGTTGTAATATTGCATCTTTTGTAATAAGTAGCCATTGAACTATGAGACGTTTGTCAGTTAAACTTGTCAAGACAGACATCAGTAAAGTCTGAGGATGATGATTCATGCGTTCGTTGGTTTATTTTTTTGGCACCTCCCTCACACTCCGAGTGATCGGGTCCCCAGAGTTACGGCCTCTCTATTAATCAGCCGACTAGGGGAGTGGACAGAGCGAGAGTTTTTAACGTCACCGGTGCTCTTGTTCTGAAGGAATGGATGAGCGCGTCCAATTAACGAGCCGGGAAACGGGATGAGCGTTTACACGGACACGGCGCTCAGGGGTCGGCGACAAGGGGGCGGGGGCTGGCCTTTCACCACCGTGCCAGTTGGATGGACGGGTGAATCAAGCCCCAGAACTCCACCCTCACCACACTGGGTGAGGCACATGACCATGGGGGCGCTCCAGCAAATACATGAAAAGTTACAGCGGGAAAGTTAACTGGAGCTTCAGGAGACGACCACCCCCCCCCCCCCCCCACCCCTCACCCCCTCCCCCCCCCCCCCCGCGGGGGCGGGGCCCCAGCCCGTGGCCCGCGGCTTGTCACTAGGTGCGGCCCTGGTTTCCCCCCCCTGCGCCCCCCTCCCCCCCACC
>JAAGVU020000015.1:482704-502554 GCA_011763525.2 Mormyrus iriodes | reverse complement strand
ATCACAAACAACCCGGGTTGCCCCTTACCCCCCCCCCCCCCCCCCCCCCCCCAAATTTCTTACCTGCTAATCGCACAGGCAAGTGTGAGGGAGATATACAATAAACAGATGTGGCTGCGGGCAGCCCAGCTTCACTCCGTTTAGCGTTTATCCGGTGTGTAACGAGAGCTAACGAGCGGAATGAGGGTGGCGCCCGGGCTGCATGCTCTCCGCTGAACACAGACGAGGCCGCGTTCCGGGACGGCAGCTCGGAGGAGAGTGTGGTGGCTCTGTTTTGTAACCCAAATCCCGGAGATGGCCGGGGAGGCCTCTTTCGAGACCGCTGTGATGTCACTAGAGACGCCGCAGTTCAAAATAGGAAACGAAAGCCCCCATTTTCCTCGACACTCACTGAAGCCTCTTCTCTAGATACCAACGCTTATAAATAGCTCTACTGGGGGGGAGGAGAAATGTTTATCCTGCAGGATAATTTCCTTTTTTTCTCGTTATATAATTTCTCCAGACCGTTTTATCCATGCAGGACATTTTCTAGCTAAGAGTCACAAACGTTTCTAAAATCCTGATGCAAACGTCGATAGCTTTGTTTCCTGGGTGAGCCGAAATCGCTCAAAACCGTGTTACAGAACAATTGCGTTAAAACTGATTTTCATGTCAGGGACAATTTGCCCAGAAAGTATAGAATATCAGTAAATCGCATGCAAAAATATAGGACTTAATTACTTAATTATTGTAAGATCCCGTCAGCAGAAATTCTATGGTGGGTCACACTTCCGAGCCCAAATCGAACAAATTCCTGATTGGGTGAGGGGGGGTATTTATTTTTTAATCTTGCAGACATTTCTTTCACCTCGAAATCAGAAATGGGTCATCTGTCTCAGCCCTGTGTAGTCGGGCTGGCACACATTTCGACATCTGTCTTCATCGGTGCCGCGGCTTTTTGGCCTCCTGTTTAGAATTCAAACACAGATGCTAGCTAATGCCATCCTGCCAGGCAGATAGACAAGCCAATAAAATAATGATTATGATGAATTATAAACAGCTCCGGGGCAACTTTTAAAAATTCTGTGCCGTTCTTTTAGGCCCCTGTTTTACGGTGAGTGGCACCTGTCAGCACGCCTGTGAATTCCATGCTACCTGAACACTAGTGAAAGATGAACATGTACCGCAATGCTGCTGTGTGAGGTATATGAGGTATATGTAAAGTAAGATATTTACGGTATATATAAAGTAAATTATTTACAGTAATATTGAATAAGGTATATATAAAGTATGGGGTATATATATATATATATATATAGTATATATAAATTAAGGTATAGAAGGTATATATGAAATACAGTATATGAGATATATAAAGAAAGGTATATACAGTACCTATAAAGTAAGGTATATATAAAGGAAGGAATAAGGCATAGAATCTCATTTTGCTTACTTGTATATATTCTGTGCTCCTGGTTGGTTATTGCTTTATGTTAACACTCTATGTTTCTATGTGTCAGGCCTGGGCAGACCCCGTTCAGATCCCCCCCCACCACCATGTCCCCCAGGGAAAAGGCAGGGTTTACAGAGTTAGCAGCAACCAACCACTCGCTTCGCTCTCGCGCCTTCGAAAGGTTCTTGTCTCTCAGCAGCAGCGTATTGTGCTGTTTTTAACAGTCGAAAGGGGCCTGGGGCCCGAGACAAAGAGACGGGGGGTCCAGCTGCACTTTCCCCCGATTTCAACACATTATCGTAACACTCAGCTGGCTATCAAATCCAAATTATTCAACATCCATATATTACATAGAGCATCATAATCAAAATCAATGGCTATTATATATATATTTTTTGTTGTATCTTGGTTGCTGTTTGCAGGTATCTCGTTCAAAACCAAACCCATCTCAGATACCACAGCCGTATCATCGACTCACCACCCTAAAAGAAACCAGCAAGCGCACTGTTATTTTTTTCCCTCTCGTTACTCGCTTGCACAACCACTGGTTTTGGCTAGAACTACACAACCGAACGGACACCAGGCAGATTATTAATCGGGGAGAGCAGCCAAGCTGGAACTGGAAGAAATGGCAGGAGACCACAGGCAGCACATGCCTGCGACTGGCATTTACTGGGCTCTATGTTTGAGACGGACCTTTAAAACTGGCATCTAATTGGGCGCGGCCCAGGCACACACACAGATTAAATATTCCTCGCACGCTAACTTGCGGGAGTCATTTTTCTGTCCCAAGCACTTTTCGTATTCCATTTACCTTCACAAGCAAACTCATCAAGGAATCTGAAGGCGTGATTGAAGCCAACAAGCCTGCGCCTAAATCATACCTCAAGAGCAAACCGCTCTATGTCCAAAGCAGCCTGTCCCTAATTGGATTCTCATCTTCAAACTTCTTTTACGGCCATTTGTTGGCTATTTAGTGCCATCTGCGATTGTCGACTGCTGGCAGTCGGCACAGTGAGCCGGAATTAGGCACGCGGTACCTGTTAGCTACGAGGAGCAAAGCGGGCTGTTTCACAGAGCATCTACTTACCCTCAGCCCAGAGAAAAGGATACAGCGGTCTGCTTCTGACATCTGCAGTATCTCTCTAACCTAGCTTCATGGCAAAACCAATGAGTATCCTTCATCAGATGTGCTACATATATATTAGATAATATTTATATATGTACTAGATATAATGCATACATGCTAGACTGCAAAATGGCACACAAATAAATGTACATTGTATCCTTATATGATGAGACAGTAAATAATCTTGAATCTTGAAAAAGGATTTATTATCATTGCTGATTATCTCTTTGTGGGGTGGCTGCTGTGCTGGTGGCAATTTTTCTATGCAAACTGGGCGGGGGGGGAGTCATTCAGTTTCTATCTAATGTTATATTTTTCCATCTTAAAGGATCATGACGGACCAGACATTTTAAACGCCTTGACTCTAATCCATCCCTCTGAATTGTCGACATTCTGACATCACCAAGTTACAGCTAAACTGAATCAAAGATGCATAATCTAAAAAAAAACGAGTCATTTATGAGCATAATTATCGTCTATGATTGGTGCAAATGAGTGTAAGAGAACTCGAATGGGTCGGTATCATTTGAGAAGCGTGGTGAGAACCGTAGTTTGGTTTTAAATATTTAAATCTTTCACAGGTACACGCACACACGCTCTCTCCCGCTTACAGGTCCATGCACACACGCACACAAATCACAGGATCCGCAAGTCCCTGCGCACGCATACACACAGCAAAGACATCTCGCAGCGTTCCGGAATCAGAATCATGACATGCAGCTCCTGTAATCATAGAAGGTTATTACGAATTGTTGCTAAATGCTTCCAGCTAATGTCTAATTTGTTAGTAATTGCGATGAGACACATACGCTGTTTTTAGCAACGTGTAATGATTTAACGTAGCTCACGGGGGAAAATTACAGCCGAACGCTACCAACTATCAGGATGCGGGAATAAGGCATCACACGCCAAGTAAAGCGCATACTCTTCCAATTAGGCGTTTCCACGTTAAAAGTCAGCTCGTTTCTGAGTCGGGAGCATTTCCGGCATTTCTCGGGGTTATGCAAAGGGCCTGCGATCGCAATGAACGGTCACAGTCAAACCGATATCAATTAGCGGCAAAGAAAAACTCCCTAACAACCTGGAAGGGAATGCAACTGAGGCCGGCTGATGAGAAATTAGAGAAAGGCTCGATTTGGCAGTCATGATCCCAGCGTTAACGATTTAAATGGAGTCTCGCATGGCGCCAAACACAGTAGAGGTTAAGGCCAAGTTCCTGCTCTTATTACACTGTCATATAAAGCTAATAATAATAATAAGATTCAAGACTCAAAAGTATATTTGTCATATGCACGGTAAATGGTCAGTTCCACTATGCAGTGAAAATCCCTCTTCTGAACACACTAAAAACAGGAAATGCATGCTGGGAAAACAGGTCCCACTGCACTGCGTCTGTGGCCCACGTTTCCAGCATTTGCTCGCATGTGATTTTCTCTCCGATACGCCGTCCCAGTGCGTCACAAGCACACCTGCTGGTCTCGGCCCGGCACCCCGCCCGGCCCAGCCACCATGCGAGAGTCGGCAAGCGTAATTAGCAGGGCCACAGCTGAAAGCATTAGCCGATCACCTGTACGCCACTAATGGGGTCAGGGAGCGAGGCGGCCCCGCAGACGCTGGCTAATCGCTCGCACCTCTCGGCAGCTGTAAGCAAAGCTCTGGTCCCAATCTGGCGTCTCGGAGGCCAGAATCTACTGGCCTTTTCCACAAGGTATACTCTCTTCTACCGGGCAGGACGGGCCTCTCGGCGGCTACCCAACACGTTTGTTTCTGCGATCGTTTTCCTCTTATTCAAATTTCTCCAGAGACGTTTAAGGTTTCGGCTTAATGAGCCGTGTTCGGAGGCAGTTACGCGGGTAATACGATCTAACCACTGTAACGTTCACCCTTAATTTTTGCAAAAGGAAAAAAAATGCAAGTTAACAGCCATGCCAGCTCCTACTCTGTTAGTAAAAAATATGTCTTGTCAAAAAAATATGTTGGTCAATTATTAGTCAAACATCACATGTTCATACGTGTTTGGTTTCATATAAAAAATCATTTTGTACTGATGATGGGCGACTGGTATCGTAAAGGCATTTTTACCTAAATGCTGAAACCTTACATTGGCAGCTCTAATTGACGATACGAGGTGATGAAACACCAGGGTTCGATTTTCACAAACAAACAGCAGCAACAAACTGAGGATCAATTTACGTTCAAAGATGACAAACATGATTATGAAAAAGGGGAGTCTGATAACTGAGAGAGTCTCCTGAAATGAGGACTCTCGCCCAGTAGGGTTTGGGGGACGCCGTGAAGGTTTGAGCCACGCGAGTGAAGGCGATCCTCGCTCCCTGCCAGCGGGTGCACGTTACAGTTGTACCACGGCACTGAATGATCGTGACGGGGAACATAAAGCACACAGATCACATTTTTTTGTTAATTCGCACCAGCCCCGGCCGGGGACAGACACACGGGGGGCTGGGGAACGGGGGCCAGCTGCAGGTGCCCTACCCTCCCACCCTGCCTCACTGGTGCTAGGCAAGGCACAGGTACCCCTGTTCTTTCATTTACTCACCACACGTGCAAACAAATGACAGAGGTGACACAATCCGCATGGCCTCAGCCAGGGTATGTGGCAGCGGGGAGCTAGTGAAGTCTGCTCACCAGCTGCGTCGGTCGAACAGATCAAGTTTAGAAAGTTAACTACCTTGGAGGGGGGTAGCAGACTAGTCTGGGGCAGTCTCGGGGACACTGGGGCACAACAGGCCGCCGCTGTCATCCCATAGTGGGGATGAAAAAAAAAACCTGCAAATGATCGCGCGACAGAGACTGGCCCAGGGATCCACAGGTCTGTTCCCCTTCCCTCTGGGGGCCTGCTGGTCCCACACGGCACCAAATCACAGGATTCTCTCTACAGGCTCGATATCTAAAACCACAGCATGGCTAACATTCGGAACCGTGCCACGTCAGAGTCCACTTCAGAAATATACATTTTCTCAGCCATGGTGTCATCATTCTGTTTTTAAATTAATTTAATTGGTTACATTTTCATGGTGTTGACAGTTTATTGATTTAAAGTTCTGGAAATACTTCAAACCACATTAATCAAGACGGAAGATAATTAGTAAGCTATGATGGTCTTTTTTTATCCTGAAGTACATTACTTTTGTGGTTTTGTAATATGGAGCTAACAGAAGAATCCTCTTAAAATCACCCCCTCAATCAGCGTTTCCCTCATTTATTTATAAGGGATCTGGCTAAAAGGATTTCCTTAAATATAAATGATTATACACGGTTTCCAATAACCTGCATGGATTACACGGCAGTTACTCAAATCTAAATACCACATAAACCGCACACGAACCTCGTAAACAGGTTATCTTCTCTGCATGTCTACAAAAAAACAAAGTTATCATTCCAACAAGCATACAGCATTTCAGACTGACAGCTTTTCTGAGGTGCAACAGAAAAGAAATCACATTTTAATCTTAAAGAGGTCAAGATTTCCTAACATGCTTGTGAATATTTCTTCTTGGCCTTAAAATGATTAAAATCAGTTCTTTCATAAATAACCATTTAAAGAAAAAGACAAAAAAATGTTTTTCAGTGATACAATTAATCAAAGAACACCATAAATGTATTAATATTTCACGCCCATGAACCGTCAGCCACGTAGACTGATCTGAGCTGTGCGTATGTTACACGTTCGGCGCGATATTCTCCGTAGTTCCACGCAGAATCTGCTGCACAGGCCGTGTTAATGAGTGTGAATATGAAACGCGCGCCATTAACACTTGGTATTTTCTGTTATTAGGGCGTGTGGCACCTCTACCCTCCCACAATCCCGGGTGGTGTCCGACCCCCTCTGTGTGCTGGAATCTCTCGGGTGAGAGGCAGTGGGACAGTTCAGCCACCCGGTTTTAGGGCCACTGCTTAGGTACAGGCCGTTTGGTCATAACATGAGTCGAGCGGCACAAACAAGCTCAGCAGGGGCAGTTCTGCGTAAAGAACACGGTTATGGGACAATAAGAGGCAAAAGTAGAGCTGTGTTTGTACATTTGTTAATTTGTTTACTTGTTTATCATATCATCCCTGGCTAAATCACCCTCAGAATCTGTAAATGACCCTACAGCCCCACTTTTCATCTCCGAGTCTCCCCTTGGTCATATCACGGCCTGTCCCGTTCCCCCAAACTCTTGTCACCCACGACCACCATAAGCCCCCCGCCCCCCTTCCCCCTCCCCCGAATCCAGATCGATATCTCTCATGACTGCCACTAACACAGAGGCCAACAAGCAAGTTTCCCTCTGCGTTCCATCTCACTGCGGCATGACGGGAAGCCATTGCTGTGTTTTTTTATTTTTTTGATGGGTACCGGCCCAGTGCGCCGGCTGTGGGAAGCGGCCGTGCTCCTGGCAGATGGGAACGGCAACGTCGTCCACCGGCTGTGGAACAAGATGCTTAACAGGGTGGCTTTTTAGTCCCAGCTCCTCTAACGACGCGGACACTGGGTCCCCTTCTCGTCAATGAGAGTTAAACCCAGGCCAGCTCTGGGTAACTGGGTTTGGCGTGCTCGATGTATCCTGGCAGGTGCTACAGAGTGCTACATGTTTAATCATCATTATTATTACTATTATTACTATTATTATTGTTGTTATTGTTATTATTATTATAGAAAGAATCTTATAAATGTTCACATTTATGCAGATAGACCTCGTATAAGTTAGCAGCAATCATTTCCAGGACCACAATAGCACCTCTCCTAGGATATGACCCGCTAACCTTCAGGTTATCGCTTAGTGTCCTTAACCAACACTCGTCTACCTGCACCCCCCTTCCCCAAGCTAACCCAGTCTCTATGACTGAGGTCAATGCTGAAGAAAAGCAGGCCGGTCGGGCCGGTTCGAAATAGGGGTTGAATGGGGTAAATACGACCTGCACCCTATTGACCTCGCATCGTTCTAGCGGAGTCTTCTGAACACCCCGATAAAGCCTTAGATAGAAGCCGGGGGGGGGGGCAATATTAAACATGAAGCGCTCAGAATCTCGCAAGCAAAATGAATATGAGGGTTTTAAAATCTTTGAAAGGAGTTAAAGTTTGCCTGCGTCACTACAGTAAAATGCGTCATATTACACTGACCATCAAACGCAGTTTTTCACATACCCAGATAGATGGATATCGGCTCTACGATCAGAAATGAATTACTCCCACGTCACAATAATAAGACAACACGTATAAACTACGAAAAAATGTATAGACCTTAAAAATATTGATTGCTAAGAAAAAAGTTTTGTAATAGTAAAAACTTACATTGAAAATGATTCCGAATATACAACCGCAGGATTGTCAACTTTCTGATAAACAAATGCATTTTTTATTTATTCAGCTGATAACGTTTGTAAATAAATCATAGACAGGAACCTTGCATGAAGGCGTAAGTTACAGGATTTCAAAAAAGAAAATATTGTCTACGGAATGCGAATGATATACGTATATAGACGCACAAGCACTTAACAGACGTTATTATATATTTACGAATTAGTTAAACACACGAAAATCTTTGCAGCGCATTTCTGTATTTCCATGCGGTGCATTAAACGTTAAATATCCGCGTTTTTACCGCTGTAGGGTATTACTTTTAAATTATGTTTAAGTGCAACTTTAAACTTCAAAGACCCATAAATTAATCTGCCTTTCGTGTCAATGTAAGTTTATAATAACAATTACTATTACTAATTATTATTAATTATCATTACTATTAATTATTATACTACTCAATATTTATAATGGTAGTAATAATTAGTTGTGTTATATTTCTAATATTATATTATTTATTAACGGCTTATTAAAATAGTGAACTTTAATATGACCATTCTAATAATTCATTTTAAGTGTACGATCGTGAGCATATTAATTTTAAAAATGATATCTAGCATTTGTTTTCTGTAGCCTACATTTTTTCTGTTTAAAATATAGTAAAACATAAAATATAAAATCGCAATTCTAATGCCTGATATTAACACGCTAATCTAAAATTATTTATCATAATATTTGTATTTATTTATTATTGTCATTACAACCGGTATGCTTTGTTGATACATAATATATATGTTATGCACAAAAACAGGTTACATGAATTTGGCTATTTAAAAATAACCTCAGATTAAAAAATATGGGTGCAGCTATTTCCTCAGTTGTTAACTTTTTTCTGCTTTATGGAACATAATAGGCCTGTTTTACAATTTGTTTTGTTTTTGATCGTGTGGGAAAGGATAACTGTCTAGAATTACTTTTGTTCTTGGGAAGTGGCGGTGAATTTGGCTTTCGGTACTGCAGACATTTAACAGTGTGCTGCCAAGTTAAACACGCCCGGTGTCTAAGTCTCCATCCCGTGAGCTCCGAGAACACGGGTCGGACCCAGTTTAGGAGATTAACCGGGACATTATCCATAAGCATGCCCGCTTTTGTGTCAAGTACGATGACTTATGACGAAACAGGTTTAAAAGGCATTTCCGACGCCTGTCACACCAAAGTAACTCTGCATCTAGCAAATGCACTGATCAGTTACATTTGCGGTTCGTGCATTTGGAGCTGATGCGACAGCCGAGGATTAAAACGTGTGAAGACGCGCATATATCGGCGTGCGATTTCCCACTTTTTGGTTTATTTGCATTTATGAAAAATTTCGCCGATCGCTAACGTTTTTACCGGCGTGACAAAATTATCCGCTTACTCGATTTTGCATATTTAAATTCAGGATTTATCTCTCATTTGGCCCCATTTATAAACGCGATATGATAATACGCGTAACGGGGAATAGCGCTCGCACTACCTAATGTCATACGTAACCACGCACGGAGGCATCACCGTTTGTTTGTACAATACATTTTGCATTGTTTCTTTCGCAGCCCCGCTATGCGCAGCCCGCCTGCGTTTACCTCTGTGCCGCCGTGTTCGCATCCAGTATCCCCGCACTCTGCATCCACGATCGGACCGGCGTCATGCCGCTGGTAAGGGGTTCTTCTTTCATGGTCAAGGCTCCCCGCGGGAGGCTGTCCTGGATGGAGAACATGAAAAGAGCCTTCGGGGATCTCTTCCTTAACACCAATTCAAACTAAATAATCCTCCTTCAATCTCAAAACAAGGCCACCTGGATTAACAAAACCAGCTGAAAGGGGGTAAAAAATCTTCCCCGAAGTGCAACAAGGGAAAGCAAGCGAGGTCCTTATCCAAAGACGAGCTCTGTATCCCTCTGGGTTTTCGTCTTTATTTTAGATCCCAAACCAAGTTCAGTGCACTCAAGATTAACCGTTCTCAAGTTAAATGAGGGGGGAGAAAAGGCAAGTGTTAGAACCGTAAAGCATCTCAACGGGCATTCATCAGCCGGGATCTTGAAGACCTTTTCGGTGGAGGGAAAAACAGGAGAGAAGGCGAACTTGCTCAGAAGAAGAAGGCGAACATACGCGCACGGGATTGTGAAATGAAAAGTGGGATAAAACAGGCGACTGCTTCAAAAAGGAGTAAAATGAAATGATTACCAAACAAGAGGCAGGGATGGACCAGGGAAGGCTTGGTATCCCTGGGGAAAAGGGGGATTGGGTAGCAAGAAATCTCATTCCCTCCCTCCCCGTCTCTTTATGTCTCCTCTGTCCCAGCGGAGCGCACCTTCTCTCGGGTTCGGAGGCTCTTGGCTCTCGGGGGGGACAAGCATGGACTTGGCAAAGGCGGGGAAAAATCCTTAAAAGGCAAAAATATTTTAATATTATCCACGCCCCTCGATACCCATTGGACAGAGTCACTGCTTGCGTCATTTTTTAAATTCGCCGCAAAAAATTTTAGATCTGTGTAGCAGGAAAACTGTAAATGAGTCTGCCAAAGTGTTCGTTTGTAGAGGAGCGCAATTCCAGTGTTTAATGCCACAGTAAGGAAGACCAGTCTATATTTTATATACCAAACTTTGTATGAAACTATAGGCTACAGATAATATTTTATTCACAAACTTTCTAACCGATAAGAAAACAGAAACGAGAATATAGTACATGTTGTGGCAGGCAAGTGATTGCACAAATTAATGGTATATTGGGGAGAAAAATATTTCTGGTAAATAAACAATCGGTAATGCTTATGAATGACAAATATGCACAATTGGGCGGTTGTTTGTGAAAATTATGGTCGAGGTGATGCCGCTTTAAAAAACGATAACGCTATTCCTTTGCGTCATACAGTTGCTATTTGGACTATCGCAAATTGATTATTTTGCAATCCGGTAAAAAACAAAGTGTTTTAGTGCCATTATCCTGTCACGATGGAATATCTAACGTGACCGAGTAAGGTCCCGTTTTCTGTTGGCATCGTGCATTTTAATACTGTAATTCTGTGTTGACATGCTCAACGCCGAGGTCTAGAGTATATCAATGCCGCTTGTACAGTGATACTTGAAATTGTTTGGACGTAAATGCAGATAGAATTTACCACCACAAACGTATTTAATGACATCTAACTGCC
This sequence comes from Mormyrus iriodes, assembly GCA_011763525.2. NCBI lineage: Eukaryota > Metazoa > Chordata > Actinopteri > Osteoglossiformes > Mormyridae > Mormyrus > Mormyrus iriodes. Next base: position 491,505 of record JAAGVU020000015.1, on the reverse strand, counting down.
CGATGTCTATGTACATAACAGCGTTACCATGCGCTGTGTTTTGCCGTCAATATAATGAAATCACCGAACGCTGCACAAAATCCGAGATTTCAGAGGTCAGGTATAAAGTGACAATCAATAAGAGCAATTACGTATTTAGACATTTACCTGAAAGAGCACGTTATAGCCTATTATAACTGACAACTCACATCGCTACATTTTTTTCTGTATTTTTGGTACACAACTTTTAATAACATATACTGTATTATTGTACCCATCATGTTTATTTAATTAACTGGCACGGTTACATTATTATTATTATTATTATTATTATTATTAGACAGCGCAAATATGTATTTTCCCATTAACAGACACATTTAGGATATTGAAAATTATACACTTTCAGTTATTCTGACTTGCCAGAAACCAAATGTCATGAAACTGACTCGATACGAAGTGGTGTCTCATCAAGGGCAATATTTTATCCTTAATTAGAAAAACTGAAACGAAACCCAGATTAAATATTTATAAAGCTGTAGTCTTACCGACTTTGCAGCTCAAAAGTGGTCCCTCAGGAATATCGTGGAAAACGCCTGAAAGAAATGGATTTAAGCGCAATTCCCTTTCTTAAATTAGCCTGTATCAAATTGGGTTTAAACAGACTCAGGTTATAATTAACGCTACGCAAAGTTTCATTTACCGATTTTGTCAAGCGTTGCGCGAAATCGAAAGCGTGTTGTTAAAAAATTAAAAATGTAAGAAGTATGTCAATTTCGACTGGAACGTTGTGTGTCTTTTTGTTTTTATACAGAGGCTATTGCCGAATACATATAACATTGTAGTAGTTCCTTATAATTTATCATTTTCTAACAAATGTTAATTATTTGCCCTGCGTGTAAATGTAAAACTTGCCAATAAAATATGTAAATCTACATATTCTGGTTATTATATTGATTTACGTGTCTTTAATTGTTGGACAGCGCTGATTTTTTGGGGGGAGTGTCAGTTTTATTTTATCAAATGGAAGAAGACATTTCGTCGACAAAAGCCACGAAATTACACATTGCATTTTACAACGTAACATTAGACTAAGGCAATTCAGAAAATAATTTTCATTGTATTTGTACACTTCGAAGATTTAACGGATAACACTAATACTGAAATATCAATAGTACAAATATGGAAACGGTAAAGGGCATTATTACTCAAAGCGCATCTCTTTAAGTCACAGCTATTGTTGCGTATTCCTGTAAAATTAGATTCTATAAACCCAATTACAGGCTTGACGACGAATGAATAGAACCATAATAATAATTATTATTTTTATTGTTATTAATGTAATTGTTATTATGTTACTTAAAGTATACTTGAATTCTTAATGGAACAAAATTTTATTCATGTTACATTTATTAGGCTATACGCTGCCGTATAAAACTTTAAACTTGGTAAGGAAATTCAATAAAAACGTTATTTACTCGTGGTTGTTTTTTCGACCAACAATTTGTTTGGATTTCTCATTAATCTTCTGCACTCTTCGAGTATTTAAAACCCAGAATCATGATTCTAGCATCCATTCACATGCATTTCGCAGGTAAATACCAACGTTGTCAGCAGTGAGAGCCAGGTCGTCCCGAAAGGGTGATGGACAGGTTTACAAACATGCCTTAAAGCACAAATAATTGACTAAATCGACAGCGCGCAGCAGAGCCTAAGACCTGCGGATGTTTAGGCATGCGCTGCGCTAGTGTGGAGGGGACAGACAATCATATGGGGGCAGCAACGCACACACCTAGTGGTGTATCACTTTCAATTACACAGCAATCCTAATTCCCGATATACCCCAGCGCTGCTTGTAATCCGCCTACTGCAACCGGAATCTCCTGGCAAACGCTCCTGGCACAGCTGAAGAGGCAGGCCAGGTCCCATGCCCATCAAAGGCGCCTGTTCTACCCTGTAGATTTCTAGGCGGTCTCAGTGGGTCCACACCCACCCACTAAGAGACACTGTGCAATTCTCCTGCATTCTGGTATCAAAACCGCGCGAGGGAATTCTGGCGAGGAAGCAAGTACTGGGGTCCCACAAATGATGCCACATGATTTATGGAGCAAATGGCACAGTAGTTGGTTGTTGTTACGTGCTATCAACAAAACTGAGGCACCGATCCTTCAGCCAGCTACATCCCAAACTGCACCAAATATCTTTACTACTCAAAATTCCTTTAAACTATATAAGCCATAATTTGTTTCCATGAGCTACATTGTTGCATTTGGCTATCATTGTCACGTAGACAATATTATATTTATTTTGATAAGACGAGTACAAGAATGTCACGATGTCAAGGCTGTCAGTAAACTTACATTTGCAGGGAACAACAAAAACGTACTCTGAAATACATTGCTCTAGATGCGGTAGGTATTAAAAGTAAAGTCGCAATCGTAAAAAGAGGTACAGAGATATATACGATTATTTCTCTTGTCTTTGTCTCCCTCTTCTGTTTATACTGTTGAAGTGCACCTACATCTTTCCGACAGATTTTAGTTGCTTAAGCCAACAATGAATCGCAATATTGTGAAAATACAAAAATTAGCCATTAAACTATGTTTAGCTGACAAATGCCGTAGTTCAGATGTAAAATGTGAAAGAGAAATATTGTTAAAAATGTCAATGATAGGCCTATACTTAAATAACAAAGTGGCTCGTGGTGTTTTTTACAAACTTCAATGTAAAAGTAATTTTGAAACCTTTTAATAGCCTATAACCAAGGCCCAAGTGCAACAAGGCCAACGATAATCTTTAGACCAGTGAAACATCCGCCTTCCAAGTTCAGTTTTGATTTTATTTGTTATTGATGTGTGAGGAAGTGGATTTGGAAAATAAATTTCGTTCTTGTTGGTGTTTAATACAAGTGAACAAATAAATCCAGAGAATATTGCGTTTTTAACTGCTTCTCGTGAATCGTATACTTCAGGCCATTTCAAGCGGCTGGTGAAACGGTTGGTTACACCTCACGGAGGCAAGGTTAGACGTGAAATGCGTTAGAAAAAAATAAAACATGAGAAACAGCCGGCAAAATCAACCGAGATTTCCGTCAGGATTTCGTAGAATGGAATGGTTACTTCCAGCGTTTCAATCTAGCAACTGAACGCACCCTTACTACACAACAGGAACTTGGTCATTTCCGCTGCTCTTTTAAGTGTATGATATATTACCATTTTAGGATATCTATTCATTTAAGTGAAATCCATTCATTTCAGTACCTGTAGGCTACACATATGAACGCTTAAATTTAGTACTATTGCTTAATATACGGTCGCATTTCCCTTATTTTATCTGAACGTAATGTCCTTGTCAGTCGTTTTCTATTAGCAAATAAGCATGCAGATAGTTTATTTATATAGTGTCTTTCTAGAACAAATATCACTAAGTGCTTCACCGGAAGTAAAACGATCTTCAAACATCATTAAAACGCTTGTCTGTACGAATAAAAAGGTGTATGAGATGTTAAATCCTAAAACTTGTATATGTTTTACTCATTCCAAAATTGCCGCACAATTAAAATGAATGAATAATCAATGAAAATCACAGAGCGGAGGCAGGAAACACCAGCCACTGACAGCTGATTTAGCGGAATGTTGCTTTATTTCACTCCTATAGCGTAGTAATGTGTTACGCTGGAATCTGTAGATTTCAATGCTGTTGTCTCTACAGCGGTGAGCCCGTCATGCTCTTCTACAAAGCCTATACTGCCCTCTTTCGACAGAATCTGGTTTTGCTGCCTACCTGAAGGGTAGCTATATGATTGCTGACTACCTCACCAAGGCCCCTAAGAAGGCTGTTAAGGTTATCTTGCTTGTTCTCGTTTAGCAAATCGTTCAAATATCAGTCTATTCACTAAACAGGGATGTGCAGGGATGCGCGTAACTGGTGCGCAAGTACGCATTCGCCGCATATAATGCGATACGCACAGTAATTTCTTCATAAAATAAGCACGCATTTGCGCTGTTGCGTATCAGTTATGTTCATCTCCGGTGATATGGCAAAATTCAGTCTTTAAGCCTAAAGGTTTAAAAGACTGCAATGGGATTTTGTGATACTGTTTATTGGTATAAAATTGATTGAAAATAGACTAAATCATATGTAAGGTTGGTAAGGAGACTAGTTTGAAATTAACAGAGATGCTTTATTTGCCGTTTGCAGAAGGACAGATACATTGGAATGCTTTTTTTTCACCGACCATACTTGTATTTTGCTTTCCATAGCCTGGGAGTAACATTAGAAGGTTGCCGGCTTGATCCCCGATCTCAGCAGAACAGACGAACGTCCGTGAGCCCTTAACCTCCAGCTATATGGGTGTGCACGTTGGCTGACCCTGCGATCACAGGTATAGCGACTCAGCCCGCTGAGGCACTCACCACCATTAACCACTACCTTACATGCAAATGTATCAGGAAGATAATGCTCTGGTTCCGTGCTCCTTGTACAGATTTCCGAAAGCGACAAAAAATATAATAAAAGGTTATTCCACTTGATTGGTTTTAGCTTGTTATTGAAGAAATGTGGTTTTAAAAGCGAAAATTGGTGGAATTACCGCATGCTTTTATTCAATGGCAGGTTAAACTCTCTGGAGGTTAATAAAGTGATCCAAGGGCAGTTGGTTAATCTCTCTCTTGAGCACACATAACCCTATCCACAGTTAGTTTGAACGCCTGATGTTTCCATAACCCTTGTATATTCTACTTCTTGTGTTCTAAATTCTAGAATCTATAGAATTTATCCTCATTTTGAAAATTGACTGGGGTCACTTTGACCCCAAAATTAACAGAGGGGTTAAACTAAAATGATAGCATGGTGGGTCTCAGAATAGGCCCTTACACCTTTTAACTTCAAGGGTTGTGGATTTGAATCCCACCCTAATGCTGTGCATCTCCACTTCTGCCTATGAGTTTGCTGCCAAAGGTGTGTAGTTTACATCATCTGATAGCAGATTTACTGGCGTGGGTGTAATGCTCTGGTATCTTTTCTGTGGTGCCCCCTGCCCTGCGGTGGTAGCGGCAGGCTCTAAGTTCACCATTATTACACGAGTAGTGTTTTGCAGTGGAATTGTCTATAAATGTCCAACAGATGGCACTGTAGGGTCTTAAATAATTTTTTTCCATCATCGGACAGGTTGAACCAGTGGTTCTTGATATCCTCTGTGATTCCATATCTGACAGCAGAGCAGATTTGAACTAATCATGGGTTTCAAAAACTAATTCAGACTGATTAGTTTAATCACACTGTGGATATCATAAATGTATGGAATAACATGAAAATTTGGTACCTCGGCTGACAAAATACTAGTTAAAAGGAAATAACATTTAGTTTTGATATTTGCTTAGACACAGGAAGGACAACCATCTTGTCACCTTTTTAGAAAGTTCATTTTTGGCTGTGTAATAATAATATACATCAACATTGACAGCTAAGATTTCATTTTTACGGCGACCGAAAGCAAATGTTGATTGTATTGTTTACATTTCGTCAATTCTGTTTATTTCATGTTAAGTTCTTGTACTTTTTGTAAGCGGTTATCACTTTATTATTTGTGTATTTCTTATACAAATAAACATAACAGAACAAATACAGTGCATACAGTATTACCCCAACATAAAAATAAAAGCCCCATCTTAAACAGAACAGCATTATTTTAAAAATGTATCGGAATACATATTGTATCAGAAGTAGACATTATCACATCTTACAGGAACGGAATTTTATGCATCCACAATTCTTCAGGAGATGTGCATTTTCATTTAAGACACAGAATTCTCCTGTGGCTGGTACAATGACACGGAGGAGAGGCCCTTGAATAAGAGAAAGACTGGACACACCTCCTCAGTGAACTTGGCAGTGAACGTGTACAAGTGACTCACTTCATCAGGGAGGACCCTGTAAAAGGACAGCGTCCCAATAGGCCAGTCCAAATATAGTCCTATTTTGCAGGTATTGGAGGCACGAGCAAGTAAGTTAGTTACCTTCTTTTTGTGTATTGCAAGGTAACCGGGTTTGTCAATGACATGCAAATCATCTCCAGTGTCAAAAAATTCATCTTCTTCATCATAATCATCACCATCCTCATCATTACCAAAACCATGAACATCATCATCTGATTTTTCATCATATAACTCTGTGGAGATACACTTACTGTCATTGTCATCACCCTTTATGTCATCATTGCATATCAGAAACCAAGATTTGTCACTCTCTAAAAGAATACTGGAGTCGCTGTCCAGTTTTCCACACAATTCTCTGCAAGCTACTCCAACTCCAACAGATCCCTCCCACTCAACCTCCCAATAACAGCGCCCCCTGGCGAAGCTCTCATTGCAAACCACATGGTGAATATTGTCAGATCCCTCCTGCATTTTGGGATTTGTCAAGTCTTCCTTCTCAAGAGTCACCTTCTGGTTTCCTTCCGATATAGACAGTGTCCCTTTGGCTGTGCAAGAGCCTAGTGAGAGACTACAGCCATCTAAAGACAAAAAGAGACTATATCACATATCAGATGAAGTATACATTTTATACAGATTTTTTTAAATTCACTGCTTGTTCAGTTTATCACAACGAATCTGTGGTAAATTACTAGTGAAACAAAGTTCTAATCAGAAACACCTAACCTATTCGAAAAAGCCTAGTTGTTTAATTAGATGTTTCAAGTAATGTTCTGCACTTAAACGCAATTATAGAGACAATGGCATCACACTAAGTGCAAGAAACGATAGTCAAAAACTTACATTTCCACAGACCAGCTTTATTTCGCTTTTCCCCTCCGTGGTCAATACTGTGAGAGACAGCTCGATGAGAAACCACACTTCTTTCATGCAATTTTTAAACATTTTGCACACTAATAAAAAAAATAACAGGGGGTCCCAACGATCAGATTTTTAAGAGTGGTACAGGGATCATCGCCACCTAACAAAACCTAAAACACTCATTTATTGTAAAAGCAGGAATGATATTATGAATACGCAACCTGTATAAATAATAAATAATGCATTTACAGAATCTATACGGTCATGTGTCGCTTAACCACAATGATCCGGTCTAAGAAATGTGTCCTTAGGTGATTTCACTGTTATGGGAACATCGTAGAGTGTACTTACCCAAACCTAGACGGTATAGCCTACTGCATACCTAGGCAAATCTTTGAATGAGTATAACAAGTACACTCTAAAATAACGACAACAATATATACAGAATCTATACGGTATAGATACAGTATAGTAAATACCATGGGCGTAGGAACTATTTCATAAGTAAGGGGATAAATAAAATGAATAATAACGTTGTTGTTGTTGACGACGACCACAATGTGTTATTCATTTAGTTTTCTGTGGTTTACCCATTTGATTTTTAGTATTATGTTAAAATATGTTTATATTTGTTGTTTAAAATTCTATCAGATATATTACTTGAGGTTCACTTTTTTGTCACTGGTTACACATACACGTCTTACACATTGGCAGTAAAATGTTTTTCCTATGTAACTTGGTTCACTATGCATGAACGTCTACAAAAGTTAAAAATATTGGTTAAAAGTGAAAAGACACAAATAAGTAAATCTTTTAGTATAGTAAAATATTCATATTAAACTAAAAAAAAGATAAGCTTAAATTGCATGCAAGGAATGCAGTAATCATCTAGTTAAGCTTTAATTTAATTTGTTATTCGGGGAAAAACTAAAGCAAATGAACAACACTAAAATGAGAGCAAGCAAATCAAACTTGGGGATCAATCGCGATCAAAACGGGACTCAGCCTTTTATTTATATTTTACTTTACTGATATGACCCACAACGTTTATGATTCTTAATAAAACGATCTTTTGTTTTTCACAAAATAAAAACGATGCAAGTTTCATCACCAGCACTTGCGATATCAGATAAAAGTATATTGCTTAGCGATCAAATTTTCCGATGCAGAAATATTTTGCTCCGCTATATCAGTCTCTTTTCCCCACACTTTCACGTAACTTCCAAGTTAGCGGCAGTGCTTGTGGTCAACCAACCAGCAAGCTATCCCCAGTAGTTCAAGAATGAAAAGTACCGAGTCTGTGCCTGAATTCAGGTGCTGCATCCTTCTAAGACTGCATTTGAAGACCAAATGTGTCACAGCACCGACACAGGCCGTCCCGTTTCAAAGGCTCCTTCAAATGCGACTAGAAATGCGTTATTCTTTTGCCGAGAGCCGAAGAACCATTGTGTTAACCTTCGAAAGACGCAGCTGACAAAAGCCACGTAGACCGCATCCTTCGAAGGATGCAGCCCCTGGCTGTGTCTGAATTCAGGGGCTGCATCCTTTGAAGTATGCGGTCTATGTAGCCTTAGTAGGCTGCTTCCTTTGAAGTACGCAGTCTGTGTAGCCTTAGTAGGGTGCTTCCTTTGAAGTACGCGGTCTGTGTAGCTTTAATAGGCTGCGTCCTTTGGAGGTTTGATTATTCAATTTTTTTAAAGGATCAATTAAAATTTGCCTTCTTGATTACTCAACAGTATGACGGAAGGAAAGCGGAGCATGGCGGATGAAGGGCCAAATCAAGTGCAAAAACCTAAGTTGTGTGGAAGCATTTCATATTAAAAGTGAATGAATATGCAGTCATCAGTCAGTATTGCAAAGCAGAACTTATCTCAGGGTCTTGTTCACGAGTGAGGGAAGAAGTGAGCGGGAGACCTACAGGCGGATCGGTGCAGCGTTGGCAGTAATGCAGACTATCCATCCATCCATCCATTGTCTATAACCGCTTATTCCATATGGGTCGCGGGGGGTCCGGAGCCTATCCCGGAAACT
>JAAGVU020000015.1:469352-482604 GCA_011763525.2 Mormyrus iriodes | reverse complement strand
CACACATGGAACCCGGGCGGAGACATGAACCCCGATCCCAGAGGTGTGAGGCAACAGTGCTAACCACTGCACCACCATGCCGCCCCCTAATGCAGACTAGTGATGTCTAAATAAAGCTTTATGAACTATTTACTCTATTTTTTGACCCCACTAGATGGCGCTCTTCGTTTGCTTTGTGGCATGCTTTGAGCCCTTTTTTTAACAGAGAGCACTATCTAGTGGGGTCACAAAATACAGCAAATGGTGCAAGAAGTATCACTTGGCCATCTTAATGCGGTTGCTGTACCATTCTGTCGAGCCTGAAAGCAAAGCTTTCAATTTACCAGTCGACATCTATCTGGGATGCCTCCTGGACAACTCCCTCAAGAAACTGTTTTTTATCTGGAATAACTCATCTAATTAACTAATTTCCCACAAACTATACCTGGCACACATTACATGGACCACAAGATGCACTTACGTCAGCTTCTCCAAACAACACTGAGGATCTTGTAGCCTATCAGAGAGCTGTGCCAGGCCAGATGCCCCTGGGTGGTTGTAGCTCAGATCCAGCTCTTTTAGATGGGAGAGGTTTGATTGAAGTGTTGAAGCCAGGGAGAGAAAACCATCTTCTGTGATGCAGCAGGCCGACAGGCTGCAGATTAAAGGATATAAAATCATCTAATCGTCTGCATAGAAGATCCTGATTCAATCAATATCCAGGTTGTACAATTACTGCTTTCAAAATGCTAATATAGTCATTCTCAGATCAAACAGTTCATTTAAATACAAAAAAAATAAAAAAGTGAGTTTCTTACTCCAGTGTCTGCAGCTTACAGTTTGGATCTCCAGCAGCAGCAGAGAGATGCATCACTCCCAAATTCTGCAGGTCATTGTCTCTCAGCTCCAGTGACCGGAGCTCTGAAGAAACTGACCTGATGGCTGTAGCCAGATGTTCACAGCATAATCCAGTGAGATTGCACTCTCTCAACCTGCCATTTTACAAAAAACAAAACTGCAAGTTTACAGAATCTAGAAACAAAAGCACATTACATGCATTTCACCATGACCTGCACCAGGAGAGTGGGTAGAAGTTATATGCATTTTACTGAAGCAGCTGAGGGATCTATAAGGTCATGGGTTCTTGGACCTACTGCAGGAGCGTTGCATTCTGAGCGTAGCTACGTAGAAATGTAAGAATTTCCCACTCACCCCAGAGTATGAAATTTACTGCATGGTCTCAACAGCTTAGCACAGAGGAGCTTTACTGCACCATCCCCAATTTTGTTGCAGTTGAGGTAAAGTGCTTGCAGTTCACCGCTGGAGAACTCCAAGGTATTGCACAGGATCTCCACACCTAACTTTCCCAGATTATTGCCACTGAAGTCCACTGTTCGTAGTCGGCCGTATGGACAATCCAGTGCAACACAAAAGTCTTTCATCCCTGAATCTTGCAGATTGTTGTGGCTGAGATTCAGAGTCTGTAATTTATTGTGTGAGAGTCTTAGCACACCTTCCAAGGGTATTAAGGCAGAGGGTCCCAGGTTGTTTCTGCTAATATCCAAAGCCTGTATTTCACAGTATTGGTTCTTCATTGCAGAAAAGAGCCAACGCACACCCAACTCTGTCAGCTCACAGTTGCTGATATTTAAAACTTGAAGCTTACATTGTTGGCTACTTAGTCCCTTACAGAGCAAGATGGCTCCTCGGTCTCCCAGGTGGTTGTTGCTGATATCAAGCTCATTAAGGTAAGAAAACATAAGAGCAGAGGATACAATAGGGCAGCACTTCCCCTTGAGATCACAGTTGCTCAATCTGCCAACACAATTTAAAAGCCCTTAAAGTTTTGCAGATAAACCAATGAGCCAAAACATTATGAACTCATGAGAACAACACGCCAACAACTGGGAAATATTAGATGAGCTTGATGCACTGAGTGTCTTGTCTCATTAGTCACATGACCATCAAAATTATCTGCAATTTGTGGCTCTTCTGTTGGTTCAGAATGGCTTTCATTCACATCTTGGACTGACAAGTCTTAGCCACCCATCACCCTGTTGGTGGTTCGTGGTTTTTCACTCCTTCGACTATTGTCAGGAGGTTCTCACCACAGCTGACCATGAGCACCCTACAAGCCTTGCCATTTTGGAGATTCTCTGATCCTATGATGCCATGTCATCTGGCCATAATGATTTCTCCCTTCTAAAAACCACTCAAGTCTTGACTTCATGTCCATTTCTGTTGCATTCAACATGTCAACTACTGGTACCGCATGTTAGCTGACCACCTAATATACCCTAGACCTTGACGTTCGCTGCTTTTACGAGAATGTTGGCGTTATTTGCTTCATGTAGGGGAACTCATAAAATTTTGGCTCATCAGTGTATTACAAAATAAATGTTTCACAGTGAAATAAAATTCTTCATGAAATGCAGAAGCCAAAAAAATGAATGCAAAATTAACTCTAGAGAATATTACTTCATGTCATCAACTGTTGTCCTTGACTAATTCAAACACACATGCTGATGAACTGAAATCGAGTAGGGGTAACCAAATCTGTAAGTAAAATTACTTGTCTTTTCATTGCCACCCATACTTGTTAGAATGTTAACATCAAAAAGGTATATCAAAAATTATTTCAAATACACATTTCTTTTTGTCTGCTCCATTTGTAAACCATTAACTGTAAACAAAATAACTAGGTACCTGGCAGCCTTGGAGATTTTCATTATGGGAAGCAGTCTCTTCTTGCCTGTTTTGGATGTGTTGTACATCTTCAAGTCAAAATGTTCAAGCACATTCTCTGACATCAGCACAATGTATGCCAGAGCCGAGCACTGTGCCGGCGTTAGGTGCTCCTGGCAAAGACTTCCTGATTTCAGAGAAAACTCCATGTTCTTCACCAAGGAATTGTCATTCAACTCGCTCAGACAATGAAACAGGTTGATGGTCCTTTCTGAGGGGAGGTTTCCTTTGATCTTCTTATTAATCAATGTGACCATTTCATTAATGATCGTAAAGGTGCTTTTTGGCAGTTTCAAAAGATTTTTCAAGAGTGACCGATTGGAGTTTAATAAGAGGCCTAGAACAAAACGTAGACACAGGTCCAGATGCCCATTCTTACTGTTTATGGCCTCTTCCAGAAAGTCCTTGTATCGTATAAATAACCGCTTTGCATGTTCTTCCTCATGCATGACTTTGTCATCGATGAAATGAAACCCCACTTCTTTCTCGTCATCACCAGGATAATCTTTACAAATCATGTACAGAGCAGCAAGATATTCCTGAACGGTCAGGTGTACAAATGAGTAAATTTTATCCCCCAAGAGCCCACACTCCTCTTGAAAAATTTCAGTTAGCATCCCAGAGAAAACAGATGCATCAATTACATTAATATTAAAGTCTATCAGATCATTTTCATAAAATATCAACTTTCCTTCTTTCACTCCTTGAAATGCCAAGTGGCCCAGGTTCAGAATCATTTTTCTGTCAGATTCCTGCATCTCCTCTGTGTTTTTCTCCTTGATCGCATCCTTGTACTTTTGATTTCTGCTTATCTGAATGAGCAGGAAGTAGGTATACATCTGAGTCAACGTTTTTGGAAGTTTGCTTACTTCTTTGTTGCTCAGAACACTTTCAAGAACACTTGCGGAAATCCAGCAGAAGACCGGTATATGACACATAATGTAAAGGCTTCTTACTGACTTAATGTGGCTGATGACAGAAGAGGCCAGTTTGCTTTTATCAAATTTCTTCATGAAGTAGTCCTCCTTTTGTTCATCATTAAAGCCCCTTATCTCCGATACTCGGTGAACACAATCAGCCGGTATTAGATGCACCGCTGCCGGCCGGGTAGTTATCCAGAGTAAAGAGGAAGGTAGCAGATTCCCCTTGATGAGGTTTGTCAGGAGAACGTCCACAGATGTCGGCACTGTCACATCATACCATCCTGGATTGCTTGCAAAATTTAGGGGAAGCCGACACTCATCCAGACCATCAAGGATGAAGGCGACATTACTACTATTTGAGTGAAAGCTCTCAGTACCTTTCATCTCTGGATGGTAGTGTTGTGTAAGGCCCAGAAGGCTGAACTCTTTGTCCATCAGCAAATTCAGCTCACGGAAAGGGAAAGGAAATATAAACTCCAGGTCCGTGTTCGCTCTTCCTTCTGCCCAGTCGAGAATGAACTTCTGCACAGAGACTGTTTTGCCGATTCCAGCTATCCCTTTGGTTACTACAGTTCGAGGGGCATTTTCAGGGCAAGATCTAAAAATATCCCTGATTTTAATCAGGTGTTCTTTTGTGGCAGGTTTCCGGGAAGTGGTCTCGATCTGTCTCACCTCATGCTCCGTATTGACCTTCCCAACTCCACCTTCGGTTATGTAAAGTTCTGTGTAAACATCAGCGAGTAATGATGGCATCCCGTGCTTTGGGACTCCTTCAAATAAGAATCGGTACTTATTTCTGAGCTTATTTTTGAAATTTTCTTGAAGCTGGTTACATTTATCCTCAGCTGAAAAGAAAAACAGAGTAATCCTACACATTAGGATTAATCCTGAACTAATGAAGAATTTGTGAGAAATAATTCACTTTAGGCATCTCACTGAAAGCTACAGCTCTTTTGAGAGTGTGACTGTTTTGGTTTTCAAAAAGAATGTTCTAGGTGTCTTAGCATTCTGTTTGACAACATTAGCTAGAACTGATAACCAGGGATGCACAAAACTGGAACACAAATACACATTCGCTGTATAAAGCGATATACGTGGCAATTTATTGTCATAACAGCATAGATACATACTTATTTTATGTGCATTTGCTTTACTATGACAAGAAATTACCACATATTTTAACACGTACATGCGCACCAGTTATGTGCATCCATGCTTATAATCTATATTTCGTTGCAGTACAGAAGAATGTCCTACCTCTGCTATCTGAAGGAGAACTGGCATGCATGATGTTTGTGGTCATCGTCAGATTAGTGAAGGTGCAGCCCTGAAATTGTGGAGCTAACAAATTACTAGATTGGGCTGACAGAACAGACTGAATCCCATCTCTCTGACTCGCAGAGTTCTGCTGTGGGCCCACAGTGTTCCTATGAGGAATTTCTGCTTTGAAAAGAAAAACAAATGACACACTGTCACACAGCATGTTTGCAAAAAAGATACCATTACATCTAACCACAAAAGTAGCCATACAATCAAGTGTAGTTACTCTCTACTTTTAGAGACGGACCTTTCGAGGAAACGGATTCGGGATGTTGATTCAAATCCCTGGCTACAGCAAACTCATTGGCAGGGATGGACTGCAGTTTTTTCCTGATCTGAATATCCCTGCAGGTTATAGGAAAGCAATGAGTGGGCGTACAAATGAGAAAAAAAACACACAAACTGAAAGTACAGAGAATGATGACAGGAAGCTGTGTGTGACAGTCGTGCATGCGACAAAAACAAGACTTTTTTAACTTAGTAAGCTGCTTTCTTGTACTGCACTTATATTGTCTTTGTCTCACACGTACTGTATCTTTTATTGCACTGCTGCAGAAATGACCTGAGACGCCATTGACTCATTGACCACTTATAAAAGGTCTCAAACTAGTAGGTTTATAATTCACCAGTAAATGTGGCCCACAGATCGATCCTTCATTTTTCACATAACAAATAACGATGTGACCTCATTCCCCTAATTGGCGGCTGCAAGCTCAGTAAGTTTCACCTTTGAAAATTACTCTATATAAGTGAAAGAATGCTTCGTAATAGTAAGACATAATATTGCCATGCAAGCTAAGAATTTAATACCCTCAAATCATATTGCAACTAAATAAGCAGGCAGTTTCAGAAAACTTTTTTCTCTCAGGTCATTCGGCAGTAACTTTGGGGACAGTGTAGCCGCGCTTTCTAAAATACAAATAAAATCCCTACCCAGACTCCCCGTCAGAGTCTTCCTCCGCACTCCAAAGTTTGTCTCTGGAGTCAGTCTCTTCTTTTCTTTTTCTTGCCGCAGAAACACTGTTACTCATTGCTAAACTACAGGTTAGCGTCCTGACGCAGACCAATCTGCCAAAAATGACAAAATACGAATCTACAGATGTATAACATCACTGCATTGATTGAACCATGTGGTCAATCTTAACAGCAACACCTTATAGATGGAGAAACAAATCTCTGAATTCATGGTGGAAATTCGCGCATTATAATAAACACACACACTTGGTGCTGGACTTCTATTTATGGCAATCGTCCTTCTCCTTTGGTTAAGGCTCAAGGGTATAAATGGCCAGCAGGACTAAGAACAAACTAAGTAGATATTAATGAGGCACACAACAACCAAAAAATACCGGAGGGTCTGACAGTCTCAGACAGACAAAACAGGAAATGTGAAAAGAGAAGTGAGGGTCAATACTGAATCCTCACACGGACCGTAAAACGTATTCATACATTAATAATTCCACATGAATAACATGCTGTTTCATAATAATATATATTTTATTGCAGTAGATATTTACAGCAAAAGTGACTTAACAATGAGAATATACTGGTTTTCTGTTAACTTTCAGGTGAAACTGAAAAATTCCCACCCGGAACTTCAGCAGTATTTGATGCAGTGAGGGAGAAAACACTAAGAAACTGCTTTCATGGCGGTGACTAGGCCCCAGGGACGCTGGACATCCTCTTCTTTGTAAGTTTTTAAACTTGTAGTGTTTTCCCCTGTTTTTACGAGCTTACAGATGTAGTCACCTGCCCAGATTTCAAGACGCTAGACCAGGGGTCACCAACATGGTGCCCGCGGTCACCAGGATGCCCCCAAGGAGCACGTGAGCCGCCCGCGGACCTGTTCTAAGAATAGCACAGCTCACCAGTGAGCAGCGTCTAAAATGTAATTTTATCCTGTTAATATGATAAAATCATAAACGTGATCAGTGTCTTCACATAGATGAGTATCATTAATCATTAATAATAATATTTAACTAAAGGTAAACTGAGCAGATTTGTTATTTAAGAGGATTGTATCAAACTGGTAGCCCTTCGTATGGCTCAGTACCCGTGAAGTAGCTCTCGGTTTCAAAAAGGCTGGTAACCCCTGAGCTAGACCACGTAAAAACTCAGTTAAAGCAATTAAAACGCGTGACATTTTTATTAAATATGCAATTATAATGTAAGCTGTTATATTTACCCTGGCTGTTCCTCTTCGCATGTATATTGTTTGTATTTTGGTTACGTGTTTAATAAAAAAAAAAAAAGTAAGACCTCTGTTCATTTCTCCTTCACCGTCTACCTGCGGTACAGGTTTACCTGTTCTGCCGCATTCCAGAATGCAAGGCGCACCCGGCTATGGGAGGCGTTTAGGTTAAACTCGCTGACACCTGGAAGTTGGGTCGGATCACGTTCACGCCTCAAACGAACCGCTCCAGAGTTCGATTGGGACCGGACCGAGACCACTTGCTGGCATGAGATTTTGTATTGGAGACAGGTCTGCACACACATGCAGAGACATTTAAATGTACCCCTGTGTAACAGTTTTATTACCTTATAAATAATCTGTAGGGTTTGCAACCTACCTCAGCGCTTTTGATAAGTTTAGGTTTATATTAAAATAATATAGATTTGCTGTAAGATTTCTTGCGTGAAAGTCTGAACGCGTGAGTGTCACGCCAGATGGGTGAGAGTTGGCGACCCTGCCGCACGCTTGTATTGGTCCGCAGCCGAGTGCGATTCGAATCGCATCAAGGGGGAAATCGAATCAGATTTCGATAAACCGGACTAAAAAGTGCTGGTGCGGAAAGACCAAGGGTGCGTCTCCCAAAAAGCGACCAGTCTTAGCGAATAACGAACAAGATAACGAACATGCCAGATCCGCGAGTGTTTCCTAAAGCCCTTCGTTATTCCAGAATTAACGAACTTTAAGTAGTACTTTGTTGGCTCCTCGCCATCCTCCGCCTAAGAAAATCACAAACTGTCGATAACAGGAGCATCGATCCCATGTATGAAATTAAATGGTGAAATATGTTATACGATTGTCACACGAGAAATATGCAAATGTAAAAATATATAGAAACTAATTAGAAAATCAATAAAAACACGCCAATGCAACCAAAATTAAGACTAAAAATAAATTGAGCTATTTGTTGAAAATATAAAAATGCGCTCACAATGTGATGTGAAAAAACTGTGGCGAACAGCAATAGAAAAGGGAAGTAACACTTTTCAAAAATGTATGTTAATAAAATAATTGCTGCAGTGTCGTGCAGCATACTACACACATCAAGCAATCACATCTTTCACATGCACAAAGCACCCTCTACAGCAGTGTGTTCTTTGGTGTGTGGAGTTATACCTCTCCTCAGCCACGGTTTTGGGATTTAACGCTGGAGCCACCAGTTTCCCCCAAAACCAGCCACCAGCAAACACACCATCCTTTGCTATCTGACACATTCCAAAGTTGGACCAGATATAAGCATCATATGTACTCCCAGGCCACTTGGTGACAATGTCTGTAAAATGTCCTTGATGGTTGCATATCACCTGTACATTTAGAAATGTGATCAATGCATGTACAGATGCAAGACACATCAGCCTTGCTGAAGCCATGTGCATCTGTGGGTCTGCAGGAATCCACCGGTGGCATAGAAGCAGAGAGCTGTCAGAAGCGGCGCGGTGCAGCTAAACATTCTTTTGTACATTTTTCATTTGTGACGAGGGCCTTTAACAAACGCAATTTAAATCTTAATTTCAGTCTGCATGTCACATGACTGATCACAGCTTCATGATGACGGACACGGTAATCTTTCATATGCGTAGCATATGCAACATAGTGTGGCGCGAGTTACCTGCCAGCTTTTCCGGGAAATACCTCTTTAGCCTCCTCAGTGGCGGAAGCTATTACCGTTAATGAATGACCGCTGCTTTTTATTTTGAGGTGATAAACTGTTGAACAATTATTAAATGTATCGCTCATCATTTATTTCACACGTAAATGTATATAGTGCGCTGTATCCCAATTCTGGAATAATACCTTCAGTGAGGCTATAACGTCAACCTCACGCATATTTCCAACGTAATAACAGCCAAAGATTATTGTTCTTCATTCAAAGTTCTAGGATTAAATGATGCTCATTAACACTAACATTGCCAAAAGATACAGCCTAAAATTAAATGCTGAGCATTTAATTTAGGTTTTACGTATCACGATTAATAGGTTCTTGTTTAAAATAGGCATACTGTATGTGTGAAAGTTATAGGCCAGCAGAATTCCACAAATAAAACAGCAATGCGCCTTTAAAGTGATCCTCCCAAATTGTTAATAATTATAATAATAAAAACACTATAAATACATACAGAAATAAAAGCGGCCACTTCTGTCCCTAACAGAACAGGGCAGACCTCCTTAAACGCACGCAGTTTCACAAATCACTCCTTGTCTGTGTCTCGTGTCGTGTTAAATGCGGAGTGATATGAGGTCAAGCCGACTGTAGGGGCTCGTGTAGTTCCGGCAAAAGCGGACATCTTGTGGAGTAACTGCGGAGTAGACAAGAGAACGGGAAGCAGGAACGGGGGAGTGGAGAGTGGCAGCAGATACATTTAGATGTTTTGCTGACATAGGGAGAGTGAACACATAACTACGCAAAGCTGAGAAGCAAACAAAACCACAGCGCGGTGGTTGTGTTTTGGTCGCTGTTCATCGGGTGACGTCACTGCAGAGTTGGGTCTATTTTTTTATTCGGCTGGATATTTCAACTCGGAACAGATTAGCTAGCTGCATCGGCTAGCTATCTAGCTAACGGTAGCCTTTATCGCAAATCCTCGGCGGAAAAAAAGAGAATGGCGCTTAAACGAATTCACAAGGTAAATGTCAATACCCGATGTACACACACAGTATATTTTGACGGAAATTAGTGGATCTTTGTGTAAATGCTGTGTTGGTTTGCATAGAGAGTGGGCCCAGCTCTTTAGCCGGTAAGCTAACTTGGCACACAGCGCCCTCGACTCACTGGTGAATATGGGGCCGACAGGGTCATTGCGTTTAATTCTTACAGTCATTATTTCGGCCTGGCCACCTGTTTAAAGTCGTCTACGCCTGGCGGTGTGTACAGTAATTTTCTCGTTTTTATTATCATCATTTCCCTGAGAATGATGGCCGCCTGACGCTTGCCCTCGTTGCCGCTGTGCACCAACACGCATCAGCGTCCGGAGCTCGTCCAAACGCAAGAATGACTACAGTAAACTTTGATATGGTTTTAATTCGGATTTCTTTTAAGCCTTGAATGAACTCCCCTACCAATGTGTCTTCTTGATCACGCACAGTTATATAGCTGGGTAGCTGTAAATTTCGTCCATGTTGAAGATGATGATTGTATAACGCTGTAACAGCATACTGGAGTCCTGTGTATTTCACATTTTGTTATGGGATAAGTTAGTTAGCTGGAATGGGATTCATAAGGGACTGACACCGATTGCTACAAGTGTAAGTGCGGGCTCCCCAAAGATGGTCATGGAGGTTAATGTAATGGGTGATCCCTTGTGAATGGTTGTCTCGGTTAAACACGACGTCTGATGTAAGGACAGGCGAAATTCTGCAGGTTGGAATTTGAGGGATTTTTCCAGGAATATCGTCCAGGGGCATCGTAATTGGACACGAGGGACTTTGTAAGAAGAGTTGCCATGACAAAAAAGACACAGCTCTTTTCAACAGAAGACTTCTGGTTATGCATACATGTGATTGATTCTCATGCTTTGGGGGGGCTGCAGCTCAAGCCTCAACATGTAGCCACTTCACGGTGTGAAGCTCTTATAGGTGGGTGATGGTTTCATATTGGGGTGCATTACCCTGTATGAACATAACACATGAGATATTGTTTATGTGGGCCTTTAGTTTACTATGCTGTAGTACTGTAATACAGTGTTTCCAGCAATATGCCAGTCACCCACTGGATTTAGTGACCTGCTAGCATGAGTGTGGGTTGGGATGGGTTTGAGAATTTTAAGCTGTTTTGTTTTTAGTTAGTGTAACTGGCTGCCCATTTCAGGTTTTCTTGTTGAGTGTGTTTTGCCATAGTTGTAGAGAGAATTTCTGTTGATACTGGATCTCGCTCTTCAAGTTTCACCTTCTCAGGGGAGCATGTAGAATTTTGTCCTGTGATTTGCAAAACATCAGGTATTAAGCTGTTTATATATGTAAATCATCTGTTACCTCCTTCAGGGTAACATTAAAAGGCAGCTCTTAACGTGTTAGTGTTGACAAGCCTTGTAATTACAGGACTTGGAGTTTAAAGGCACACTGCAGTTTCTAGAATGGCTAAAGGAAGTATGTGCAGAGGCGAGTTTCGTTAACGCTGTTCTAGGTCTGTGCTAGAAGGGCAAGCCCTCTGGTTACTGAAGGTTCATCTTCTGCCATGGTGGGCCATCTTCCCTGCCCCATATTCCCACCAACAAAAAAACTTCCATAAAAATAGTAGTAGCATTGCCACTACCCTATTTCTTTATCAATGCACTAGCCGCGGTATGCCTGTCTGCACTTTGTTTCCAGCAAGGTGGCCATGTTGCCCTGTATGTGTCATTTATGTCCATATAGAATGTCTTTGGTTACAGTCAGTCGCAGGTGCTGCGTATTTAATTATTCTTGTCTTCCCCAAAGAATGAATGTTTGATAAAACAAACTTTTGTATCATGAGGTCCCATGTTCTCATTTCTCACTATTAAGTAGTCATCAAAACACAACCATTGTTTGCTATTCTGCAAGCACATCTGAATTTAGTGATTTTAAACTTGTTAATTTCAGTTAAATTCAATAGTAAAATGCAATTGAAACAAAACGGCTGAAGTGTCTCCTTATGGCATGAAAAGTCTTGTTTCCATTGCAGTGCTAATCACCTTGGCCTTGTACGCACAGTCCGCATTTGTAAAATGGTGGTATTTCAACAGTGTTTTGTCTTTTATAATAACTGCCAGATGTCTCACGTGCAAATTAAGCAGTGCCCTTATTTTTGAAAGATGTAGTATAAGAAATTAGCCTTTCAGGTTGGTTTACTTTGTAATTTGAGAAACCATAATGATTTATTTTAAATGACACTTATTAACTTCAGTGTGAAAGCAACTAGGCATGATTTCTGTTAATGCAAGTCAAAATATTGTAATGTGCCACCATATTTCATGCAATTTGAACTTTATGAGTAGAGTCAAGTTGCACCTTTGGTAAATAATTCCTTTGTTTGGGTTGGCTAAAGAAATGTATACACATGTGACCACAGGTGTCACGGAATAGCCGTGCGGGGCTTGGAAAGCGATGGGGGCAGGTGCTACTGAAAACCATCTCGTTTCTGGCAGGGTGCCAGGGAGCGGGCTGCCCTGTGGTGCTTGGGTCATGTTCTCGCAGTCGTCTTTTGAATCAGCTGGTCTTTGAGATTTCAGTTGGCATCATGCCACGAGGCACCTGGCACACAACACTGGGGCCTTTATAGTTAAGGTACACATGTTACACTGGTCGCTCAATCGTACTGCATTATGGCAGAATGTGGTGGGCAGCTGTACGCTTCCAATCAGTGGCCGTGAATAGAGCCAGTTTAGGGTTTATCTTAATGAATGTAAGGGTTAACGCAGTCCAATCCATCCATTATACTTTTTAAATGCATGGCTGCGGAGGCAAAGAAATGTATTCAGCCATTGTCTTATTATTTAGCTTTCTGTGTGTCTTGGTATTCAGCTGCATCATGGGTAAGTCCCAGCTTATTTTATTGTTTACCAATAATTAAAATTGGACATGCATACCATCTCATTTAAGCAGGTTAAACGGGAGTGTGAGGTATGACTGGAGTACAAGTGCATTACATTAATTTTTTTTTTTGTATTTAATTACTGACCATAGGTCCTGGTCCTCAGCCTGAAGCATTGTTGTTGTCTTACTGATCTGTAGCTTTTATACTTTAAGTAACGTTAGTTAGAATTAAAGATTATAATCATGCATTGATTTACTGCTGTTGTTCGCCCGGTCTGCACTACCTGTGTGGTAATACAATCAACATCCTTCATTTTGAAAATTCAGTAGTACCGTGATAAGCTTGGTCAAGGTCCTTGTTATCCTTTAAAATGTGGTCAGAAGCAGCACATCTGAATGGGCTTTTTAAGTTGTCATTTTCACATTCCTTTGAAAGCAAGAAATAACATGTAATGTAAAATTTGAATTTATTAAAATCCGTTTGGCATCTGAATGTGGTAATTCAGTTTTTATATGGAGAGTCCTATCGTGTGTGTGTGTGTGTGTGTGTGTGTGTGTGTGTATA
>JAAGVU020000015.1:452829-464692 GCA_011763525.2 Mormyrus iriodes | reverse complement strand
CACCCCCCCCCCCCCCCTTCCTTTAAAGCATTTTTGATGGCATTTTGAAAGCTGGGGCCTGTGAGCATGTATTATATGCACATATCGGACCGTGTGGAGGAGAGCTGTAGAGGGGCCGTACCAGCAGAGAAACAGGAGTGCTGTATTTTATGCATGTTAATAACTCCTTCAATACTCTGCTGACAGTGGGGAATTCTGGGAGGGTTGGGGTAAATGCATTAGGGCCAGAACTTTTATTTTTGTTTTACTTTTTTGTTTTGTTTAGTTTTGTTTTGTTTTTAGAAGTGAGCTATTGGTTAATCAATCTTCCACAACACTGTTCCCTTCTAGCACTGAATCTGTGATGCAAAGCTCTCAATGGTTGACCGATCAACTAATAGCTCTGCTAGATATTTTATTTTCCTTAATAAAGTTGCGTAAACTGATTTTTG
Source organism: Mormyrus iriodes (assembly GCA_011763525.2). Taxonomy (NCBI): domain Eukaryota; kingdom Metazoa; phylum Chordata; class Actinopteri; order Osteoglossiformes; family Mormyridae; genus Mormyrus; species Mormyrus iriodes. The sequence goes on along the minus strand of JAAGVU020000015.1, from coordinate 464,261 downwards.
TCTGTGGTGTTTTGTTTTGTGTGTACCTAATATGTGGCACTCCTTGGGACTTTCACACTACAAGTTAAGGTAAAAGCTATTGGTTCAGTTGTAATTTAGAGATGTTTAAAATGCGGACTGTGATTTATTTCTCAGGGATAATAGAAGGTATTTTGAAGTGTGCTATACAAAATATTTAACGACAACTCTTCTAAAGTCAAGCACAATTGAAGGCTGACCAGAGTCCTCATGCAAATGTGTGTATTTGTGTGTGTTTGTCTACAGGCAGAAAGAAGTGGCACGTTTAGGTGGGCTGCAATGCAGAATCCTGGGTGGCTGGTCATGTGCATGTGTGCTGTGATCTGTAGTATGGTTTGAATCATGTAAAGCAGTCTTTCCCAACCTGGTCCTTGTGGACCCCCCCAGACAGTCCACATTTTTGCTTCCTCTACTGGGAGCTGGGAGGCTCCATAAATATGGACTGTCTAGGAGTCCCTGAGGACCGGGTTGGGAAACACTGATATAAAGTTGAATTGAAAAATTCAGACCAATTGAAACACTTTGCTCTGTGTCCCTGTAGGATGCCATTTAAATGTCAAAAAATGTAAAGCCCACTGTCACACCTAAATAACTTGTTAGTGTATGTTCTGACGTGTTTCCACATGAGGCAGACTTTGCATTTTACTTTCTCCTGAGTGTCTATCAGTATAGCATGGAAATCCCATATTTTTATAACAGCCTATAAGTTTATATACTGGTATCTTACTCTAAATGAATTATGTCCCTGATTCAAAGGTACAACAGCAAAGGTCCTGGAAACAGCCTTAGATGTTCTTGTCTTTACACAGAACCTGCTTATCAGTTAATTTTAGATTTAAAAAAAACGTCGCTGCATGAGTAGGAAAATCATTTTTATATTTTCCACTTTTATTATAAAAAAAGTATTAAAAACCATGAAAATATTCAAATGTTCAACACATGTAAGACATCTGAAGCTGTTGTTTTTTTCATGAACACGTGATGCATAAGTGCATCCATGTTTCGTGATTCATGTTAGACTGCCATTAATATTACTAGCAAAAACAAACTCCACCTTCCAAAGGCCTATAAAAACACAAAATAAAACCCATCAGGCTATTGTAGCCGAACTGTTGGGTTATCAGTTTAATCGCTCGCCTAGAGTTTTTCCATTGTGTTGTACTAGCTACATTCGTTTGAACTGTAGAATGTGTCTTTACAAACCATTATTCATCAGACATCTATAGGACAGTTTGCAGCAGGTAAAGTTACAGGCGAAGAGGAGCGACATTCCCTCTGTCTACAATAATATTTTATCGAACATGATATGAAAAGTACATTTTAAAAAAATGGTCAAAAATGGTGAACAAAGGGCAATTTAGTACAAGTTAAAAGTGAGAGAACCGTGCCTTGCAGGCAAAAGGATTGTCTTTGACACCAAACCATTGATAGTCACAACCATTTAGCATAAAACATACAGCAGGAAATATCTCAGCTGAAATAAAGTTTGTCACGGCTTCAAGTTTTTTACAAAAGCGGACAGTGACACCCCTCGGTGGTCGTCGACGGGAAAAGGCATGCTGGGTATCTGGAAAGCCAGCCTCTTAGGTTCTTGCTGGGAATGTAGGACGTGCTGCTATTCAGGGAATTTGCACCCAGGACCCGTGAATAGAATTACAGACTCGCTATCATTGTTGAACCGGGACCTTTAGCATACCAAATGTTCATGGCAACGTCAACTTGAAGTCCGAGTCCATTCTGACGTTTGTCAAGTGAGCTGAGTTCTGGCTCCCCCTGCTGGACCAGGAGAACTAGAACATTTTCTCCATTTCCGCAGTCCAACAACTTTGCTGAACTAGCTAAGGTACTATAGCTTTCTAAATGTACAAAACCCAAACAGTACTCCTTGTGGTAGTAGAATACATCTTCAAAAACCATGTTGAGATGAAACGTGTGTCACAACGTGTACAAAGATACATTTTTGTCAAAATTGGCAATAGGCTTTCCCTGTATTCAAGTAAGGTAGTTGACCATGGTTGCATTTTCAGTAGCTGAGCTCAGTAATTCATAGCATGTTTTCACATCTTTAAATGAAATAGTTAAGTGTCCTTCAGAAAAATGGCTGTAGGGGCTGGGGGGGGGGTGCATGTGTCTGCCACACCTTCAGATGATCTCTTCTAGCAGGTAAACTCCGACCTCTCCCCTTGTAAGTTGCAGGTGGTCCACAGTGAGAGAGGTCCAGGCACTGGCCACCCCAGGCTAGCACAGAGCCTGAATAAGGATCCGCCGTCCCCTTCAAGGCGGGGGCCACACTGCTTCAAGGTGACCCCACCCCTGTTGTGCACACCCTGGTAGGGACGTATGGCTGAGTATGGGGAGGAAGAGAGCAGGGTAGATAAAGGGAATGAGAAAGGATCTGAGATAATATAGTTTCTGTTGACATCAACATAAAAAACACAGTTTTAAGTTATTATCTCAGACAATTGGCAACCAACAGACTTACCTGAGGGTCTTTTGTATCACAGGAAGCTAGTAACAGCTAACAGTGATAGTCCTTTTGGATAAATAATCAAATCGCTTGCGAGCCATTGAGATATACTTAACATGACGCTGCTTTGCTTTGACAAAAAGTATAGGCTTGCGCATGCTGCCCTGCAATGCTGACACTGTAGTACCACCGACAACCAGAAGGGGTGCTGAAGCACGCTCAGCACCATTACCTCCAGCACTACTGTCAGAGCTAATAAACTGTTGTTATGAGGTTAGAATTATCTATCACAGGGCTGCCCGCTCTCACGCATCTGGCGTGACACGCTTTCAGACTCTCATGCCCACACAAGAAATCAAGAAACAAGAAACGACGGACCCACTGCTTTTGGTTTACAACTTTTCCTAACTGTGTTTCCAGTTTTAACAATAAATGATCTCAGAACAAATTCTGTTTTCCCTGCTGTACCGACATCACACTGAACCATGAACCCAAAACCGAAGTTTGTACCAAACCATGAATTTTACGTCACGCCTATAATACTCAACACGAAAAAATTGTGAAAAATTACTGTTTCGTTTACACAGCCATTTCCTCTTCTCTTTCTTGTCGAATTGAAAGCAGTAGAAGGACAATTCTGGGGTTTTTTTTGTTTCAGATTAGGGCTGTACAATATATATCGTTTCAACGTCGTCATCGCGATGTGGGCATGCGATGTCAAGTAAGGCAAATTAAATCAATAACGTCAGGCTACAACTTGTTTGCTGATAAAACAAAAGCAAAACTGCCATAGTTCTCATTTTCCATGACTACTATACAAGAGAAGTCTGTCTGATATAACATGATTTACTCCGATTTAAGGGTTTTCGGATACTTTGTTGCTAATGAGTGACATGCGGGCTCTGCATGCAGAGCAAACCACCAGTCACAATTAGGGCGGGGCGAGACGCGGTAATAATATTGCATGTTATGCGACGGTCAGTTGGGTGGACATCAGGCTATTTCATATCTCCATGCTCTCTGGACATTATACCAGAGTATCTGGTAATTTCAAAAACAAAATTATTTTGCAATACAGTTCTGGCAGTATTTTGAAGTCTTGGTGTAAAGATTCGCCAAGCAAAGGGGGTTCAAGTTTTGCTAAAGCATTTTTACTCAGTCAAATTTATTGTGAATTTTTTTTTTTAAATCACATCGCAATATCTGAAATTTTCCCAATATCGCGCAGCCGTCTTTCAGATAGATTAAAACACTGAGGCACACGACACTGTAACATATTAACTTGTATCCAGGTTGGCCCCAGAAACAGTGCTGTCATGTGATTTAAACATCATCATTTAACAAGCAAATAAACTAGAGTAGTCTGCTCTCCCATTGGCTGATGGGGTTGAGAACGCTTCCCTTATACACTAATTGGCGAGTGGTGACCTCCCGGCTTCACTCACACAAGCAGAAACAAAGTAACTTAACACTATGATGTTCTGCATTCGTACAGCTGTATTTACTGAAGCAATTCAGGTTAAAAATACTTCTGTGGCACATCTTTCTGGCTTTTGCGTGACTGGCCCATGACCTTAATCTACCAACAGGACAGATATACATCTGGATATTGCCCCCGCAGGTTTGTTGATAAGGAAACATCTCAGTGTGAAATTCCCCCTGAATTGAATGAATGAATTTAACCACAATAACACTGCAGTGTGCAGCCCCGGCTACAAACAGACATGCTGCAAATAACCGCACCGTCCCCAGAGGCCACCAGAGGAAGGACAACCCAAACAAGCAACAGAGGGCAGGGCGCAGTTTCATTTAGAGAAATGTGACGCAACAGTCGGATTTTATTTTCAGAGAAATTCACAGGCACTAGCGAAATCCAAAGGAAATTAAACTGCTGACGGCCAGCAGGGGGTGTGTTAGCCAACAAACCAGACTCGTGATCGAAGGCTGATTTGTGTGTAAATGATGCATTGTCCTTCAAAGATGCATGTTACTCTAAGAAGCTCTATGAAACAGGTGCAGTGGTATTATCCAAGTCAAGTGGATTTTCATAGGATAGAAGGAGAATAGACAAAAATCATGCAAATCATGTCCCATTTCTATTACCTGTGACCTGGTTGAAATCAGAGGGTGCTGCCAAATCCCAGGTGGTCCAGACCGCCTGGAAAATGAGCCTCTGTAGGGCATGGAGAGCCAGGCTAATACCAGCCATCCCAAGAGACTTCAGAAGCTCCCCCTGAGTAACACGAGACACCTACAGTCAAGAGAACCAGTCACCATGCTGCCCCAGCAGGGAACTCAAATCTACAGCCCCAGAATCATCATGAACCCCTAACATCCTGTGCCTATGAGTCAGGCCACTGTCACAGGTTAGTGACAGTGCTGGGAAAAGCACGTCCCATTTGTATAGTACAACTTGGCCAAAGCTGAACGTAAGTCAAAAGAAGAAATGAGTGAGCTGATGTTTGCTAGTTTACTTGAAAATTTCAACCCACTTATATATTCTGAGCAGATGAAGATGGGGAGGGGAGTCACTAGAGATGCATAAGATTGTGCTACAGGTGATGTCACGAGCATGGATAGAGGCCTCATTTTAGGGGTAGAGCAAGGTCAAGCAGGACACCGTACCTTATAGTGGCCCCGTTGCACCCTTGCTGGCGAGGGTGTGACAATTTGCACTTCACGGCCAACTACCTTCTCCCAACTTAGCTCGCGTTGCCGGGACTCCACCCCCAACAGCCTTGTGGAGCCTGCGAAGACCCGGCACAGTCCACTGAGGGCCACGAGACGCCGGCATCCTCCAGATACAGGCCCCGGGGATGCTAACATTAAAGCTAATGCTAACAACGTCAGCGATTGGGCTTACCTTCTGGACGTGTCATGGGGGAGCAGGAAGCATCGATCGGGGCGCTACACAGCTACAGGCAACAAAAGGGGGGAAATAATTAAATGGCTTAATGGAAAAATGTGGAAAGATGAGCGTGAGTTGAGCGTTGGGGCAAAAAATGACAGGGGAGAGAATGGCAGTTTTACTATAAAAACAGCAGAAAACTACTGAAACGGAATCATTTGTTATTCACCAAGTACTTTGATATATGAGGAATTTACTTCAGGGTGTCAGGCAAAACAAACAAGAACTAACATAACACATTATATACAGAACTGTGCAAAATTCTTAGGCAGTCAAAGAGAATTTAAAAGAAGTTTAAATGATTTACATATCGGTGAAAAACTGTTACTTTACATTTTTTTCTTTGTCGTCTTAGCCAATAACTTTTTAAAAATTATACACTTGCTACCTTGATAAATAGTTTCATCTAAACAGACTTTTGCATGGTACTATACATAAATAAAATAATGTGCTTAGTGCAGATGGTGCAATATAATGCAGCAGCAGGTGGTTAGATGGGCGGGGGCAGGGGGGGATGGACTACAGACAGTTTTAGCGTCTGTGAGGCGTGTGGTTTTGGTCTTGATAGAAGTCACTCTCTTGCTGGAAGGAAGTGAGCAGCTCATGCTAATGAGCACTGGTAGTGTGCGCTCGGCCGTGCCATGCGTCACCCCGAAAGTCCTCCTCCCTGGCTTTGTTAGTCACTTTTCACTAGTAATGGTGACATCACTCGCCCCCCCACCCTGATTAGTGAACCTCACCGTCTCAGGCGGGGTGGCCCGTGGGGGGTGGGCTTCCTCGTCGCTCATCTCTGCTGTGCAATGCGGCTCGTCTCTGTGGTAGGTGGGCCAGAGGTTCACGTCTGGAGGAAGGGGGGGGTGTGTGTGAGGGATAGGCCAGTGAGGCACGCCCATAACATTCAGTACAGAGAGACAGCAAGGGAGGGGCGAAGGAGCAGGGGCAATTCTAGGATTTTTTTTTTAAGTCGACAGGTACAAGAGGGACCATAGTCCATACTAAAGGACCAACCTTATCATTAGCCAATGATACATTTGGAATTGGGGAATGACAGGGGAGAGGGCCAATCAGCTTTCAGCTGGGGCCAGTACCCCTGTGGCCCCGCCCCTGTATACACCCCGGGAGGAGGAATCTGGTCCGATTCAGTGTTTGTCAATGTTAACAGACTAGCGTTATCAAATGTAGGCTTCTGCAGCAAAGCCACGGATACAGAACAACAGACATGAGCCCAGCATGCGAGAGGGAGCCACTGACTCGCGTGAAAACGTTATTAATGTGTAAGGAAGTGACTCATAGGGTGTTAATCTAATGTAACATGTACTCGAATGTTGCTGTTGACAAATCGGAGCCACAGAGAAACACGAGGTGGGAGCCTACAGCTTGGGCTCCGTCCTCTCACGCAGAAGGAAATTCACTCATTTTATAACTGCTTATCATGGAGAGGGGAACTTGGAGCCTTTCTCAGGCAGCATGGAGCTGCCTCACACACCATCAATAGGATGCTGTATGTATTTACTCATTGGCTATTAAGAGATGCCAGTTATGAAACTGGAAGACCTAGAGGAAACCCACACAACACAAGGAGAGCAAGCAAACTCCACACACACAGAGCCAGATGCAGGATTTGAACCCCCAGCCCTAGAGACTTGAGGCAACACTTATATCCACTGAGCCACTGTGCATGAGGAAATGAAGGTGCTATCGGCAGCTGACAGGATGATGGACACCAATGCCAGCAGGCCAAGAATCAAAGTCCGCCAAGGGGCTCGTGTTCCGCTATTAAACAACCGCGCGCACACTTTGCTCAAAGGTCATCAAAGCAACTACAGGCTCGCTAAGCGATGATACACTATCATCATGTCGCACAGGTCCACTGGGATTAATAAAGCACATTCTGAAGGCGCCGTTTGGGACGTCACCGGGTCCTGGTACAGCTTACAGGTACTCTGGTTTTCCCTGAGTAGTGCCGTAACTGTGCCAGCTTCAGGTGCTGCCCGGGGCTCCGCCGCCATCCTCCTCTGCTCCTCCCCATGCCCGCTCTCAGCCCCTGTCAACTGGCTGTGTCTTCCCTCTTCTGATACTGCCCTCTGATCATCTTCAGGATTACGGTTGTTGTCATCACCGATGCTGCCTTCAGGACTGTGACAGGCTGTTGCAAAGGGACATCGATCACAAGCCTGTCCTTGGAGAGGCAAAGTGAGAGAGGCAAGCCCCCTCTGCCTCCGTGATAACCAGAATTTGAAACAAGCATTAAATCTCATAATAAGCAACCATCTCAGAAAGGGATCCATCAGTGTCCTTATTCTCACCATGCTTCAAGCCGTTCCCAACAGCGCCGTCAGTGCCCCCGGCCCCACCTGCTCCATGGGAGAAGGCATAGCCATTCCCATAGGTGTTGTAGCTTGAGTAACCCTGGTAGAAGACATGACCTGAAAGGCAGATGCAACTGCATTACTGCACACACAGTGAGCTTCAAAAGGCATTGACCCCCTTCAGTGAGGTGTCATCCTGGGATTCCAGGAAGGTGCAGGAGGTCTCAGTCAGGTTAAGGAGAAATCTGGCTTGCATAATGCTCCATATTCCATGAGAACATGCTCTTAGGCTCTTGTCTCCTCCTTTCAGATTCAAGGATTCAGAGCCATTGCAATGTCTGCCATGACAGGAAAGAAATTTCAGATCCGGCTACCTGTTCCTCCAGCCGGACCTCCTCCAGTGGCAGGGCCAGCCCCACCTCCTCTGTACAACCCCCCGCCCCCTCCGCTTCCCGGGTTCCCATAGTCCTGGAAGTTGGGGAGGGTCTTCTGTCTCTTCCTCTGCACCTCTTCCTTATCTATATGCAAGAGCAAGTGTAGCCATGAAAAGACCATCTTCACTAAAGACCCCAGACTGTCACAAGGTCAGGAGCCCAGAAGGCCGGTGGACTCGGGTGGGTTCTGCTGGATCTAGCTGTACCTATGACCTGAGGGTGGTACATGAAGGGCTTTGGCTCGCTGGTCTCATTGTCCGATTTCCTTTTGAGCTGTACGAAGACAGAGATGGGCTTCTGCAGGTTCAGGTCTTTGTACTTGGGGGTCTTGAAGACTATAGCAAACTGGAAGAAATGTAGATGGAGAAACAGAGAGATTAGAAAGCGGAGTACAAAGAAAGGTGACAGTGACAGCTCAGGCATATCACACAGCTTTTACAAATGACCCAGGATAATGCTGCTTGGCCAGTTCCAGGCGTCCGTGCGACGTACCTGCCGGTGGACGTCGGTAGGGGAGAAGTCCCCGAAGTCTTCCCACATCAGCCCTGTGTCGTTGTCTTCATAGAACCGCACCTGGATGTCATCTGCCCACGGGGACAGAGGCGAGGCGTCAAACAGGAGCACTCCCCACCCCTGCTACACTCTTCATGGGCCTCCCCCTCTGTCTGGCCAGCGGTTTCCCTGTTTCCTAGACCTCGAGGGGAATTAGCCTAGTGGGGCCTAGCGGGGCGACCCATTCCACACAATGGGCTGGACTCAGATCCTCAGACACCCGCTTTCGCCCTTTGACCCTGAAGGTTTCCAGTTTTTCCAAGTCAACCTTTCCCAGTAAAACTGTACAGGACACCCCCAGATTTGTAACCACATTGTTTCCTGGGAATCATGAGACTTGGCAGCCCATTCATGCCAGACCATCATGCACATGCTAAGCACGCATCTGCCCCCTGGGTCAACAACAGTTCCTGCAAGACTAACCAGTTATGCTCTTCACTTTTCTGCCTGTTGACGCTCAGTTTGACAAAATCTCCTGTTAGCAACTTACATATTTGGAACCGTTCAGTTGCATGTTTCTAACTATGTAAGTTGCTAACGTTGCTAGAAACTATGCTTTTGGGAAAACGTGCCCCAGTTTAGCAGGGGAGTATTAAACAACATTATAAAGTCTGTGATACTGACATTGACAAGAGGCCTCTGTACTTCCCATAGCCTAGTTTTGGTTAGCTAAACAAATATGCAATCGATACTGTGGTAAAAAAAAAATGAAAGCAGAACTCATTACAAAAAACTGAATCATATTTGATTTTGTTTTGTCCGGACATCGTTTGAAGTATACAGCCACCTTAAAAGGCCTTGAGGAAATGAAGTAATACATTTATAGTATAATATAATATACAGTAATAAATTTTCCAACAAACAAGACAAGTGTTCAGCATCTTTTCTCAAATTTTAGACTCTTCAAATAGCCCCCTTTTGGCTTTGATGACATCATTGCAGACTCTTGGCATTCTTTCAACAAGCTTCCAAATATAGCCACCTGGAATGTTTCTTCAGCAGTCTTGAAGGAATTTCTACAAGTTCTGGGCTCCAGTTGGCTACCTTGCTCTTACTCTTTGATCCAACTCATCCGAGACCAGCTCCATAAGGTTGAAGTTAGGGGATTGTGAGGGCCAGGTCATATGTCACTGCACTCCATCTCATTCCTTGTTCACAAGATACTACGTAACCTCGAGGTATGCTTAGGGTCATTATCTTGTTGGAAACCAAATGATTTTCAGTAGGTGTTTGCAGACTTGTGACTGGCACTGTACCTACCTACCTATTTAACAAATGACTCAGGGACATAAATCTTTTGCTTAGGACACCTGTACCAGGGCTGTGCTCATCTGCACACCTGCCATAAAGGTTCCCCGCCACACCATGGCACAAACGCCACACCCTTGCGTCTGGCACACCCCTCGGCCCTACAGCTTGCTTCCTTCCCCTGTATTTACATGAATGGTGAGGGGGGGAAATCCCTCAACACCACCATCTGGCCTGCAAATTGGTGCAAACTTCCTCTAGCCATGCAAACACCCCACAGACTGCCGGTGGGAGGAGGACATGCCACCGAAGGGCAGGAAGTCTGCAGCAGCGCGCCAGTGACGGACCTGCGCCGGTGATAGACCTGCGTCGCTGACGGACCCGCGCCGGGGACAGACCTGTGCCAGCGGCAGACCCGTGCCGGTTACAGACCTGCACCGGTTACAGACCTGCGCTGGTGATAGACCTGTACCGGTGATAGACCCGCAACGGTGATACACCCACGCCGATGATAGACTCGTGCTGGTGATAGACCCACGCTGGTGATAGACCCGTGCCGGTGATAGACCCATGCTGGCTGGTGACACGTCCACCACCCTGGTGCCAAGTTCCCTGGCATGTTGTGTATACTTGTCAGCAGTGAGGCCACCTCCAGCTTAATCATGTTGTTTAGACTGGCTGTTCATCAGAGTGGCTTGCCAAATATTACCTTACAGAACTGGTTACTCTGGATCCTAGGTCCGATCCTAGACCCTGATAAACTTTCGCTATTCCCACTATTAATCTCTTCAGAAACACTCCTAGATACAGTGAGACAATGTTCCACTGCAGTATTTGAAATACTTCCTTTTGTGGAGGTGTGTGGCTCAGTGGGTTAGGATAGTGTATTTTTGCTCAGAAGGATGCTGGTTCAAATCCCAAGGTCAGCAGAATGGTGTCACCATTGGGCCCTTGAGCAAGGCCTTTAACCTCTAATTGCTCTAGGGCTGAACACACTGAAAAATGTATGCCACTTTGGATAAAAGCACCGGCTTCAATAAAAAATACATTCTTTCTTGAACAAATCTGAACTCAAGAAGACCCTCTAATGTCCAACCTCACTAACGCTGCAGTTTCCAGAATGTGTTAACAGCCTCTTCTCAAACTCCGCCTCCTGGACTGAGTGACGCCCTTCAGGATGGCCCTACCTTTCTGAACCTTGTCGCACAGCAGGTAGACCTCCTCGCCTCCCGTCACACACCCCGCTGTGCGGTCCATCCTCACGATCTTCAGGTTGGAAGCATTGGGGGCCTCTGCCAGGGAGAGACACACGTGTATGTATACAGAATCATGTCAACATACAGTGTGCACAGAAAATCTTGGGACGTTCGCTTAATTATGAAAAAATGTTGCAAATTTACTGATTTCATAACAGAAGTCCATTGACAAGCAATGTTTAACACATCTGCACAAATCTTCCACGAAGACATTTTCTTTCTGTCATATTTTTTTGGCTG
>JAAGVU020000015.1:417242-446659 GCA_011763525.2 Mormyrus iriodes | reverse complement strand
ATATCCCAGAAGTTTAACTGACTTGATGCTATACTCTGATTAAAAAGTGTTCCTTTAATTTTTTTGAGCAGTGTATGTAGATATATATCTAATATATATCTAATTTATGGTTAGAGAAATGTCTGTAATTTTCTGCATTCACACTTATATGCAGCGTGAGGGATTATTAGGTATTATAAGGGATTATTTGTTACATACAGACTTTCTTCCTGACCTGTGACTTAAAACTGCACCAGACTTCATCCTGAACCTGGCTGTCACGTCCTATCCGAGATTAACTGAAACTCCATCTGTGGTTCAGATTCTGTAGAAATCGATTCTAGGTTTCCTGAGGGAAAAACCAGCAGTTTGAAGATACAAGAATAAGAAGTATCAGGGGCTTTGACCTTCAGTAGGGACTACAAAAATGTCCGAATTTGATTCCGAATTAAAAAGGAAACACCGCAGAGATCCAGGCGCGAGCCGGAGCTGGACGTTTTCACAATAACTAGAAGCGGCACTGAGGCTAAGAACATTTTTAGCAGCGGCTAGCTACCGAGTCGCCATGCTGTTCTCAAACGCACAGAGCCCCGAATGCTTGCCTGTAGGCCGAAAGGGCTGCGCCTGATAGACGGACCGCACACCGAACGCCTCTCGTCTTCCTCTGTGATGGTACTGATCGCTTCCTGTTAACTGAGGTGACAGGAAATTCCCAATCAAAGCGAAGCCGGTGGGGGTGGTGAGAGTAACAGATAAGCGCTGGCAAGCGAGACGAGAGGGGGAACCGGGAGGCGGGGGCAGAGACACACTTCCTGCTGCCCTTAATACTGATTCAAATGGGGAAAAAACGAAAACCAGGTACAGAATATACAGAATAAAGTATAGTTTAATTTATAGAAAGTCTGATGTAGCCTTCTGTGAATTAAGATTAATACAACAATCCACAACAGGAGGATTATGCCCCTGCACAGAATATTCATCTACAGGCGTAGCCATAAATCCTATCCTCAGAAAAACTCCAGTGTCACAGAGCAAACAGAAGAAGGTGTAGATCCGACTAATAACTCATGTCCTTGTGCCAAGACCTACTAGGGCACAATAAAAATGTGAGCCTGGATCGACCAAAGAATTAATTTTTCAACATTATTTGGGCACGTACCCTCCCACCCCTGCCCCATGGAGGCAGATGGACAGCCCTCTGACTCACCTTCACCTGAGGGTACGACTTCTTGTTCTTCTCGCTGGAGGCGCCGGGGAGCCCGCCGTGCGAGGGCCCCTCGCAGCCGTATCGGAAGCGGAAGCCCCTCTGGGGGAGACCATGCGCACCGTTAATGCACCGTACGACAACAGCCCCCCCCCACCCCACCGCTGACAGAAACAGACTCTCCTTACCTGCTTGGGCTGCTCTGTGATTTGGAGGTACGGTCCGTCAGCTGTTAATGGTAACAAGGAAAATCATGGCAGCATTCAATAGTGAACAGCTGTGGGTTCTCTCAATGCCCAGGGCATGCTGGGATAGCGGTTTTTAACCATGAGTAATAAAGACACTTTAAATCCACTAATCCAATTCAAGGTAATATTGAGTTATGAGTCCGTACCAGGGCAAATGGAGCAGAGCCAGAATTTATCCTGGTAGGGATGGCAGTCCATCAAGGGCACACGGACACACACACACACACACACACACACACACACACCTACACATGACTGTATTTATATCTTTGTGGGAATCGTTCATTCATTTCTATAAAATAAACCCTAATCCCACCAATGACAACCTTAACCCCTACCCAGCCCTAACCTTAACCATAAGTAACCAAACAAAATTAGTTTTTTGAACGCAGTCATGGTTTTTTATAAAACTGAGTTTCCCCCTGTGGGGTCCGACAAAATGGTCCCCACAATTTCGAAATCACAGGTTGGGGACCAATGTTGAAATAACAGTTTGGGTCCCTACAAAGTAATATATGCACGACCCACCCACACACATCCAGACACAAAAGGGTGGTCAGGGTGCAGCAGTTTACATAACCCACATGTCTTTGGACGGTGCTGGGGGGGAACACCCATACAAACACAGGCAAAATATGCATAAGTATAAAGCACAGGTGTGACGCCACATAGCTACCAGGTGGAGAGATTAACTAACAATTAACAAGCACAAGAAACTAGAGGACATTAAACTCACATCACTAGGAACCTAAATACAAGAACAGAATTATACCAGGGAGCAAACACTAGATCTGTAACTGGAACATACACTACTTAACCAGGAGACCATCAAATAAATGTTAAACAAAAAAACTAGTTGAGGCCAGCCTTGAACCCACAACTGAAAAGGGAGTAAGAACAGTTACTAACCACTTAGCCCATTCAGCTATGCAGCAGCCCAGGGAGCAGGTAAACACACTAGGGGCTAAGGGGCTACAAAACGGAGGAGGGAATAGGACAGCCAAGCGGGGAAGTGACATGAAGGGCAGGGATGGACAGGTGCTGACCCTGATAGAGACATGATGGGATTAACAGCATCTGTGATGGAAAGGCGCAGTGGTTCACTGGTTGCTATTCAGGCACAATTGGATTTGGGACAAGACACTAATCTACGTGTCGATTAAAAAGTTCTATGTGAAACGTGTCACAGGTGAATTTCTGAATGAACATGTCCACCACCAAACAACATTACAAATAACCACATTAAGATTCATTAAATACTGACTAATTAAGCACCATAACTAGATCATTTATTGAAACATATTAATTGGTGACGATGAATTTGCATTGATATATTTGAATATATATAGATACATCTTTTGATATATTATTTGAAGTTCTCAATAAAACAAGAAAAATTAGTCTCCACTTTCATCTATTATGGAAACTGGCATTCAAAGGAACTGGGAAGCACTTCCCTAATCGCTTCTGAAGCCAGACACGAGCCCAATGAACAAATTTAGTGATGATGTCAAGTGTGGCCTTTAGCACACTGGATGCCTGTGAGCACAATGGGACTTCACTGTAATGAGTCAGGAGTCCTCTGACAATAAGGGCCCAGAATAGCCCGGAGTTTCTGATAACACTCTTTCAGAACAAGTCAGAGGCACACCGGCCTCTCTGTGGCCAACGCTTGTCCATTTGGAGCATAGACTGCAACAACAGTGCCTTTGTTGCATATCTGACACACTGAAGGACTACATCAAGTGTGGATGACACGCTGGGAATCATGGGAATGTGTGTCAGCAGGGAGTCTTAGAATGGTGAGATAGAAATTTTGCCAGTTTTTAACTAGGAAAATGCATATTTCCAATACAGCTACACACAATATAATATTGTACATAAATCACCATAACTGCTTATCCAGTACAGGGTCACAATGAGCCTGGAGCCTGTCCCAGGAACATGAGGCAGGGATAACCCTGGATGGGATGCCAGTCCTGGAGACACACACACACACAAATCAGACACTACAGGCAATTTAATGACTCCTGCTCAGTTAGACGCAGATGTTTTTGGGCTGATGGAGGAAAGACAGGATACAGTGTAAGGACCTATATATATCTGAAAGATAATTAATCGATAAGTTGCATATTCAAGTTCATAGACTGAAAGTGCAACAATTCATATGTTGCTAAAGTTAATTTTAATCACAGTATTTTCATATGTGGTATTTTCTCAGTGAATATTTACAGTAATATAACAACGGATAAAATTTAATGTTTCGTGCCTTTAAGAGTGTCAGGTTGTGTTGTGAGAGAAGAGGTCATTAATAATGTAATTAGACGCAATAGGTGGATTATGGAGACATACAGTCTTTTGATCTCACCGTCTCATTCGCTTAAACTTTATTTCAAGTACCTGAAATCTTATTGACACACAAAAAACTTTGCACATATTGGAAGAATTTTTTTGTATTATCGTATTATTTAAGTAGATAGTTTAAGTACAATTAGCGATCTTGTGGATTTCCTTTTGTGGATATGGGAGAATGTCGAGCATCAGCCCATGGCTTTATTTGAGATTGGAACTTACATGCACACTCCACACATATCCAGTACTGGGTTTCGAACCCAAACCCTGGAGGTGTGAAATATTGCAGGTTTTACGCGTATTAATAAAGTGCAGTTCTGAGTCCAGTTTCCTCTTTGCTTTTTGGGTCAGCTTGAGCTACAGTACAAGTTCTGTGCACAATGTTCACAACATTCCCTACGTGTCCATCGGCTGTGGACATGGCTACTCCATGACTTCTTGACCTTTGGCACTACTGTAAATTTAAATGCAGGCCACACTTTCTTTAACCATGTCATTTTATATAGTATTTTCAATTCATTTCAATTTGAATTTTACCCAAATCCAAATTCTGGACACATTGCCCACTGGTTTGACTGGATATGTAGACAATGCTTTTTTGACAGGAATGCAGAGACCTTAATGATATCTATCCAGCCTGGGCACAAGCAGGTTTTTCTCTGTGACTTTGAGGCTGGGGGCAGGCTGTAGCAGATGAACTACCTGTGTTAAGAACAAACCCTCCCCCCCCCGCCCCCCCAAACTAGTAGTCAATAGTCTCAGGCACAAACACGGCTTTCGAGTCCCTCATAGCTCAATTTGAGTCCCTAGTGCGTGTATGGGTGGCGTAACACAGAGACAGGAAGCATGTTTGTGGGGCTCGGAGGGGCACCAGTGAACAGGAAACCGCAGGCCCTTCTGTTCCAGAGGTGAAGGGGGCGAAATTATCAGCCAAAATTCACACAAATTTTGTGGAATCTACACCCATTTCAATCTAATTTTATCAACATAACATTCGAGAACTGTCACTTGTACAGTACTCACATTTTTTCTAGGACAGCCAGATATTTTAACAGATAAATTCAGGGTAGAGAGCTTATTCAAAGTTATAACAGCAAGATAAGCATATCCCTAACAGGCTGTCCAAGTCACATGACACAAAACAGAAACAAAGCGGGGGTTTGCAAATGAACATGCAATGATACAGTGAAATGACCACCATACATGATTTACAGGGTAACTCTCCAGACTATTTTTCCCTGCCTTTCTGGAGAGACGATACGATACCTAATAAATGTATGTGACTATCGGCTGGTGAAGCCGGTGCTGGAGCGTGAGCCTCGGGGCCCATTCTCAGGTTCCGTTCCCCTTCACCTCACTTAATATTCAGAGAATATCGAGAGCTGAGCGCATTCCTTTTCCTGTTCGAGCGTGGGGACACTCACGAGCCCACATCCTCCCCATGCCGTAAGCCGCATGGTGAGCATATGTGCACCTGCCGCCCGTACCCTCCTGTGGAAATTCAGCGGTACGCCGGTTTCCATGGCGACACCGCCTAGAACACTCAGCCCAATGTTTGTTCCAGTCAGACCCTCCGATTGACTATTTGTTACACAGAATTAGTCCACCTTAAGGTGCTCAGCAGTGAAATGTGTTGGGCCTTGAGGTTTCCCTCCCCTGATCTGGATAAGGTCTCACCATCAACATGGGCTTGCAGGCTGTGTCTCTGTGTCTGGCCCAGCACCCCCAGGACCACAAAAGCATCCAGAAAGCTTGTAACTACCAGAACCTCACAGAACCGATTGACATGCGTGGACCAGAAGTTCTGCCCGGAGACAGGCCAAAGTGGGGAAAACATAGCCTGGGAGATGCACCTGGGGGGTCCACACCTTCTCCACCATTTGGAACATTAACAAATAAAATCCTTGATTTATAAGTGCTGTCCAACCCTTAAGAACACCATTTAATCTGCTTCACAGAAGGACTGGCTACGTACACAGATCCAACTGTGATACTTTACTGTTGCACTAATTATACTTACATAACATTGGTTGATTTTATCCAAAGCAATCTAATTTTTTTGAGAAAGCTGGGTCAGACAGTCCCTAGAACTGGAGGGGGGTAAGGGCCTTGTTCAAAAGAACAATGGGGTGAAAACACTCTGCCAACCCTGGGATTTGAACCTGTGACCCTCCGATCACAGGTACAGCATCCCAAGCCTAAGTTTAGCTCTCTTAGATAGGCAGCCAAGTTTGAATCTGGCCCATCTTTCTTCTGTGCAGGGACAGCTTCCAGACACTGTGCAGCTCAAATGACTCAGTGACTCTAAATGACCTTGTGTGTGTGTGTGTGTGTGTGCGTGTGTATGTGTGTGCCCGAAAATGCACTGCCATTCGATTCAAGCCTTATCCCTCCCGGGAAAATCTTTAATTGGCTGAGGATCTTTAATTGGCTAAGAGAGTCTTAATTTATGTATAAGCTGAACTGAAAGAAGACTTCCACCAGTTAACTATTCAGAAACGCCCACTGAGAAGGAAGGGAGCTTCCTTATTGGTCAGACTCTGCTATGCGTGTTCTGCTCAGGTGCCTTCTTACCTGTCCGCATGGAGTCCATGTGAGGCATCATCTGAAATCCCAAGGGCTCCATGCCCATCCAGGTCATCGGGTCCATGTCTAAAAACTGTCGGAGGGTAAAAGGCACGAGATGAAAACATTCTGGTACAAGATCAGCATTGAGATTACATAACATTTATTTAGCGGAGGCTGCATAATATGTAAAAGTAGGGTTACCAGTTAGGGGTCTTGCTCAAGAACCCAATGGTGAAATCACTTTGCCAGACCGCCTACAGGATTTGAACCAGCGACCTTCCATTCAGGAACATAGTATTTTAACCTAGTGGTTCCCAACCTCCAGTACATGGACTGGTGCCAGTCCAAGGCCAGTATTCCTCTGCGCCATGGAGCGATTGGGTTTTTGCGGAGGGGTTGGTTAATTATCAAAAATAAACTCACGTCTGCGTTCTATTAGCATTCAAAAAAAACACGATGGTACTTTTTGAATCGATTCACCCCCCCCCCTAAAGTTTTGCATGACGCAGAGCAGTCCCTGATCGCTAATAGATTGGGAAGCCTTATTCCTAATCCACTTAGCTACACCGCCTTGAGTCATAGATATGGGTGTCTTAAGAGACGGGCTTTGCTCTGGTGATTACCAAAATGATTATAATAATACTACAACCACAATAACAACAATAATAATAGTAATAATAATAATGATAAGCACGTGGAATTCGTCCTGTGACGTTCCTTTTCACACGGAAAAAATATGCCAGCTAAGGGTGCATGATACCTCAGTCTGTGAAAGCACTGTCATTTCACATTCAGAAAATGTCAATTTTACGTCAATACAGCCACTGCCTCAATTCAGCGGAGTAAAACAATAGCTACCTGACGGCAGGGTTTCGGCAGCAATGCATTTCAAAAAAAGGTCCTCGTGTCTGCGGGCTTAGCCCTCAGCATAGTGGCTCCAAGCGGGACAGTGGATTCAACTTCCAACCGTAGAAACGCCAAAAGCTCCCCGCACACATACGCAAAAACCATCAAGGCTGTTGTCACTGTGCTACAGATCATAGTGTTGCCGTGGTAGCTGCAGGACACCGGCCGCCTCACGCTATCCGCGACGGTACCCCACCAGTATGGTCGGCCGGCACTTACCAAAGGGTGATCAGAGAGACGGGGCTCCTCCGCTTCCATGATGCCTGCAAAAAATAATAATTAAAAATAATAAAAGTAAAAAAAAAACTTAATCTTAGGTGTACCCACAGACAGCTTTTTTCTACTAAAGCTGCTCATTGCACATTCGTTTTCTCTGACAGGCTGTCGAGATCGGCTTGTAATAGCCATCAGTCATCTGCAGATCTGTGAACCCACGTTGCCATGCCGCGTTTGACTCTGCAAATAAGGAGCAGCCTGCAGGACATTGCGCTTTTAGAGTAGTCTCTACACTGCATAATTTTCAGTGGTACTTTATGCAAAGCATTAATCTGACTAGTCTTGCCCGTAGGTTAAAATAAATGAGAAACAAAAGCAATCCAAGGCAGTAAAGCAAACGAACTGCAGTATATCTTTCTGTCATTTTTACCACGCACACCTGGTGTGCCTCCGACTTTTCATATCCATAGGAAACTGACATCAAAACAAATGACCGGTAGGTCGGAATAAGAAAGACCAGTTTTTCTTGGAGACCAGCGAAGAGCACTCTGATCACGGGTGACCGCAAGTTTCTTACCTTCTCTGAATTAGTCAGTGTTCACGGCTGTGGAATCGGTGTGACCGCGCAGACTAAAGCCGATCGGGGGAAAGCTGCAAAACATTGCGCCACACCACATCGAAAAGTGTCCTTTGACCGGTTAATATACAATAACCCGTGGTATTAAATATATTACAACCGCCGCGCCGCGGGGTTTAGCAAGAGCAAAAAGAGGTGTTCACCTTAATTACTAGTAAGCAGCCTTTTAAATAAAATCAAGCTTCCAGTGGGACAAGTGAAAGTCAGTAAAGATGTTCCCTGCGTCTCCTGGCATGCAATATTACAGTAGATCGGGTGTTTGTAAAATTATGACTTCCTTGCTGGAAATTCCCAGTGACGTAGCGTCGTCGCGTTTCTTGCTTTCTGCCCTCTGGTGGCACTGTCCCCAGAGCGCGCGGCATCAGTACAGGATAGAGGTAAATCTGCCGTGTTGCAGGTAGCGTGTGATCTAGAGGTAGAGGCAAAGAGGCAGGGTCCCGTTATCTTGCATTGGTCCATTTGAAGTTAAAGTACTTGGATCGACAGCCTGACTAGTTCTGGTCCACTTTTCTCATGAACCACTGTTCCACCCTTTGACTGTCTGTGGGGGGGGGGGGGGCGCCTTTATGATTGATTCATAAAAAGCAGTAAGAACATTCGGGTATTTATAACTGAAAGACCTTCTGCATAATTCAACTAAAACTAATCAGATCCGTATTTTTTATTTAAGTGTATTGTTATTTATTTATTCATTTTTTATACCACTCATCCATCCATCCATCTTCAAATCGCTTCAGGGTCGGCAGGGTGCCAGGAGTTTGGGTAGCCTTCATCCTAGGCAGCATGGTTAATCTTATACATATAAAATTATTGATTTATATACAATATTTTTCAATCATATAGCCTAAAAGTAAATTAATCAAAATAAACTGGCGGTTATATGAAAAGAAATGCATTGCACCGCTAGATGGGTGTATGGGATTCTAACAGGATCCCTTGATATGAGACAAAGAAATTGAATCCTGATGTAAGTACATTTACAAAAGTAGACCCGTATATATAGGCTGCATGTATCCTTTGGACCGTTGTTGTTGTTAACAGAATAAACGGAATCACTAGCTGGATTTACGCCTTAATATTTGCTCATCCTGGGAGATTTTAACATCCATGTCTGTCGTCCCTCTAGTTTAATGGTTTGTGATTTCATTCAGCAGTTGGACTCTTTTAACTTAACTTCATCTGTAAATGACTCTACCCATAAGCATGGTTATACCCTGGATCTTATTTTATCGACTGGTGTACCTGTTTGTAATGTTAATGTTTTGGATGCCACCTTTTCGGATCACAAACCTATTACTTTTGAGGTGCCGTTGTCCCCTCGCCTGACTACCACCTCCAACTTAAATCGTTGTTCTCGTATTTTAAACTCCACTACTGCTGGTCTTTTCAGAGAGGCCTTTTTAAACTCTGTTCATGATATAACCGATTTAAATTCGTTATATGTTGAAGAGTCTGCGGCTACTTTTAATTATAGATGCACTGATAACTCGGACCCCTTTGCACCTTTTAGAGTTAAACGATCTAAAATTAAATCTCAACTATGGTTTAATGATTCTGTTCGGAACCTGAGACGTGATTGCAGGAAATCTGAGCGAAAATGGAAAAAAGATAAATTACATATCTCTTATGATATTTTAAGGAGTTGTTTAACCACGTATCAAGGCGCAGTTAAACGTTCACGGGAAAATTATTTCTCCGTTTTAATTGTAGAATATCAGCATAAACCTAAAGTTTTGTTTAACGTTATGCAATCGGTTGTAGCTCCACAGCAGTACTTTGTGAATCTTGATTTATCCGACGAGACGTGAGGACTTTTTAAAAGTTTTTTATAAGTAAGATTGACACTACCAGATCGAACATCGTTCCGATGTCTAGTTCTTTGTCACACTCTTATGATAGGGTCTATGTGTCATCGCTGACAGAGTTTGAACCTTTCCCTTTCTTTACTAAGGGAAATAATGTCTAAAGCGAAGCCCGTTTTTGATGTCATTGGTCCTTGGGTGCTTCATATTGTAAATACTTGTCTGTCCACGGGTTCTGTTCCTTTGGGTGTTAAACATGCAATAGTCCAGCCTTTGCTTAAAAACCTTACTTTAGATTCTCGTATACCTACTATTTACCTATTTACCTATATACCTATTTCAAAGTTGCCGTTTTTCTCAAAAGTTCTGGAAAGAGCGGTCTTCTCGCAATTTCGTCCTGTTTTACAAAACAACATTTTAGACATATTTCAGTCACGTTTTAAGGCCCTACATAGCGCGGAGACGGCGTTATTACGTGTGCTAAATGACCTGCTTCGTTTTGTTGATGCTGGGGATTGTGCAAGACTTGTTCTGCCGCCTTTGACACGACTGACTATGGCGTACTTCTTGAACGTCTGAGGGGCCATTTCAGTACAAATTGGAAACTTCCATCCTTCCATTGCTCCTCTTACGTGCAGAGGTCCCCAGGGATCCATTTTAGGCCCTATTTTGATTTCTGTTTATATGCTCCCATTGGGCAATATATTTCGTAGACATAACATTTCGTTTCACTGTTATGCTGACGATACCCAGGTATATCTTCCACTAACACCTCATGGCCCACGCTCCGTGATGAATTTATTTGCTTGTCTGACAGACATTAAGGCCTGGATGTCGCACAATTTTTACAACTAAATGATAACAAGACCGAAATTATTCTGATCATCAAATCGTACTTTCCCCGTCCCTGAATATCTGGGTCTACTGTCTTCTTTTGTGGAAAATCAGGCATTAAATCTGGGTGTAATCTTTGACTGTGATTTTAAATTTGATCAGCAAATTAATTCTGTAGTTAGTTTGCCTTTTTATCATCTTCAATCAAATATTTCCAGAAAGTAATTCATGTCCTGATTCCCTACATAGATTAGTGTAACTCTCTGTATTCAGGAATTAGTAAGTCTTCACTCTCGACTGACTACAGCTAGTTTAGAATGCTGCAGCCAGGCTGCTGACAAAAAAACAGGATCACATTACACCTATACTGGCTTCCAGTCCAGTATAGGATCCAGTTCAAAGTTCTCCTGATTGTTTTCAAGGCTTTGAATGGATTGTGTCCTTGTGTTTTTGATTCACTTTCCTACCATTGTGGGCCCACACAGCTCAGGTCCACTGATAAACTTCTACTCTCCGTACCGCGAGCCCGACGTAAGCGGAAAGGTGACCGCACTCCTTCAGCGTATGCACCTACTCTACGGATCCTCCACTGGAGATTAGGTCCTCCTCTTCCAGATCACTTTTAAAATCAAAGTTAAAAACCTATTTTATAGATTGGCTTTTAGCTTGAATTACAGATAGTTTAATTGTTGGTTTTATTTGTCTTTGTTAGCTTTTGGCTATATTGTCTTGTGTTATTTTACGTGGCTGTCTATTTTATTTGTGCAAATCTTGTACAGCACTTCTTCTAAAGCTTCGGCTGTGAAAATGTGCTTTAGAAATAACTTTTACATTACATTACTATATTTTAACATTTAAAATGGAGTATAAGCAGTGAAACGTCGTGTATGGTGTTTTATCGCAGAAAATTTTTTTACCCAAATGTACTTGAGATATATGAAAAGTACTTATAAAGTGTTTATATCTGTTAAAGACGGTCAATGGGTAAACCAGAAAGCTAAATATTAGGCTGAATGAATTATAAAATTGATGCTAACTGGCTTCCTGCACGCTGCCGTTATAGTCCTTTTTATTATATTTGCATAAGTATGGTAGAAACCTTGTCTCAAATGAGCGCGTACAGGCAGAGCAACAAGTTCTCAAAAGATATAGGCAAAAAGCTCAGAAACAAAAGGAGAATTTTAACTGCAAATTAGGCTATTCTTAAAAAATGCCGCTCCTGCATGGAGAGCTCAGGGATTAGCCTATGTTACAAGCCCATGTTACAATTCAGTGTCCCCCCTCACCAACACACACACACGTGTCCGACAACTTTTACCGCCACCCCCCCGGTCGACAACTTTCCAGTGGCCACCCATGTTAGGGGATGTTCCAAAGAACTGGGCATAAATAGGCTATGTAAAGCGCTTCGCCGAATTAGTGCAGGAATACCTATCGCCTTTTATATACAATTTTAAGATTTAACTTCATTCCTCCTGAATACAATTATGTAATAGTAATTAAAGCAGAAGAATTTCAATTACGCCTTCGTCTGTGACTTAAATGCGATCCGTCTATTTGAAAGCAAGCCTGTAAAAGCGAACGAAAAAATACCTATTTGATTTTTCAGTTATTACGAATGACTGTAACACGACTACTAATGAAACATCTATAAAGAGACCCAATACTTTATTTTTATCTACTGCATGCAGTGGCGTATGAGAGACTTTGACTTTGGGCGGACGTAACGTAATAATTTTAATATTAAGGTTTTTTTTGGGGGGGGGGGGGTGACGAATCAAGCCAAATTAAAATATTGGGGGTACATGTCTCCCCCGTCCTAACTGGTTCCTGGGGGTCCAGATAGTCAAGTCGTTTGAATGCTGTCATTCAGTAAGCGGTCAGCTCAGGCAACGCCTATCATGTGAGAATACTTACAGCTTTGTATCATAGCATAATAAGTAATAATAATAATAATAATATGTGCGTCAGGTGAGATCACTCACTAAAAACTTCATTACTCTCCATCCAATTAAACATGGGGGAGCATAAAAATGTATGTTTAAACTGAAGCAAAGTTAAATATAATAATTTAACAAAGATGGAAACCGCGCATTTCTGGTCTAAACCAAAGCGCCGGGCATTTCAGAAGCTTTCCAGTACGCGCAAGCTTTCTGTGACGGGAAGCCGCTCACTTAGAAAACTTTATCTGTCGCTATAGGGCCGATAAAAATCTACAAAGACCTCGCTAACTAAAAGCGTCGGATAGGGGGTACTGAACGGCTTAGGCAACCTTTGAACCATATGTCGAGATATTGGTCCTGCGATGTTTACATTTGCTCGGAGTCTTAAGCGAAACGAGCCCCCGGGATGCACGTGTAATAAGATTAACTTGCGAGGGAAGCAGTGAGTAGATAAATAGGCTCGTGTCAGAAGTATGGACCTGAGATCGGAGTTAGGACCAGTACAGCCTCACGATCAAGCAGCGCACCTGTATCGATCCGGAATTTCGCTGGCGAGGCGCCTCAATCTTGTCGCCTAGGGCGCCGCTTCCCTATAGAGCGCAACCAAAACTGATCGCAGACGTCCGTTTCTACACTTTCTTCAGCACATTGTCACAAAAGGATTACCTGCAATACGAAGTTGCTTACGGGACAGACAGTGCGTACAATATGAACATCTTCATTCACTTCGCATTCGGGTGCTTGATATTTATGATTTCAACCCGGTTCGTTTCGACGAGCGTCGAGTCTGTGAGGGGATCTGCAATGCTGGAGGACATTGTTCGCTATTATGGGGAAAACGGCACGGTGTCCACAGCAGATCTGGACAACATGCTACGGATCATTGGTGAGGGCGCACCGTCCGGCGTTCTGGATGATGTGTCCGTATATGCCAAGGTACGGACACCGAAATTTTGACCATGCATTCATCATCTTCGGCAACAATCAGCCTGGTGAAACTAGTATAAACTAGTACAAAAAATGTAGACACCGAAATCCATCTGCCTAAAATTTAACCTGACATCAACCAGTTCAGATAACTGGGCTGTGCATATTTTCCTAAATTTTGGATAGCCAAAAATATGAAACGTTTAGGTTTTGAGTTTTGTTGTTTTCATCCAAACAATGCCCCTTAGTCATTTCACAATTAATTAGGGGGGGGGGGGGGAAAAAGGACTCGAAGGAATCTTAGTCAAAATAAGAAATGCCCTGCGTGCCACGTTTTCATGACGAGTTCGGATAATGTTAAGGGATCTTATACTATTTACGCAAAATTCAAGTTATTCATAAAATATAGGTCTTTGCCAAGTCATCTGGGACACTTTGGGCTTCCGGGGTGATGAGTTCGGAACTACAACTGTGTGCCACAAAATTTATAGAAAAGTTCTGCAACACGCCATGGTCGTGACTACTTTTAATGTCACACTGGAATAGAAACCACGCAGCCGATCAAAAATATGAATATGTATAAGCGAGAATACAATGTGCTAAAATGCGGTACTTAATTACGTCATCTCCACGCACGCAAGCCGGATATGTATTATGCATTAAAAGCTTTAATATGAATTATGAAGTTAGTATCGTTAATGATTAATCATCAATTGAGTGACACGCAAGCAAAATGTACGCTGAACCTCATGTAACCAGACCAAGTCCACGGCTAACTGAAACGTACTGACACAATTTCATAATGCGGTTATGAACGAGTCATTGAGTAACATTTTGATAATCTTAATATCTTAATCTGGTAATATAATCTTTTAATCGGTGAGATATTTTTTTCTAACTTCCGATAACACCTGCAAGTTTAATAGCTCTTAACAGGTTGTTAAGCGGAAAAAATGGAATAAAGATTTTTGCAGTGTTGATGTCCTAGTAACCAGCTACAGGGAAAGTTGCTTGGCCATACGTTCTGCACATTACAGAATGTTTGTATTTTAGGCTTTTTAAAATATTGACTCGGTCCCTTAATTCGGGGAGGAGATATTTGCACGCCTGAGAATTCTGGGATCAAGGCGCCCTCCATGTCGCCCCCCAGTGCATGTCAGCGGCGGAGATGCTGGCAGAGCACGGCCTGCCCGTTAACGCGCAGCTGAGCGCCGCCCATCTGGACCGCCTATGTCCCGCCATCCTCAGCCAGGCCGTGCTGCCATCCTGCGCCCCCGCCACCACCGCGACTCACAGGGCCGCCGATTACCGCGGTGAGTCTGCAGGAGAACGCGCCTCTTCGCCAGAACTGACCGTATGAGAGGAGTTATTAGTCATCAGTGGTTCTCTTGAAGAATGTACCGAGTCATGTGGGTTTTTTTGTGTACAAATAGTCATGCATCATAAATTTCCGAAATTAACTGTAAAACGAATAAATTAAAAATATAATTAATTAATTAATATATTAATATTAGCATGGAAGGCACCATCATTGCATAACATAAGGTCATAAAAGATCCCGGGGCATCTTTTGAAAAGAGTAGGGGTGGTACCCCGATGTCCTGGCTAATATTGCCCACTGTGGCCCTTTCAAATCTGGCCTCCTAATCATCCCCTATGTCAAAATTGGTGGATTCTCTCCTGCCCCTTCACCACCTTAGCTGCTGTGTGGTGAGCGTACTGGCGCAGAACGGCTGCCGTCGCATCATCCAGGTGGGGGCTACACAGTGGTGGTGGTTGAAGTGGCTTCCCATTGGCTTTGTAAAAAGCGCTTTTGGTGTCTTGAAAAGCGCTATATAAATGTAACATTCATAACATATCGAGAGGTTAGATTAAATACAAGTAATCACATTTATTTTAATTAATTCCTTTAGCCTTGGCAGATATCACGTTGCTGGGTTTATCTGTGGTTGTTACCAGTAGCAAAGATGGACTAGTCACACATCACTTTTTGCCGTAGGGTACCCAAACAAGACAGTTGATAAACTAATTAAAGCCACCAAGTACAACACCCTTGCTTATGATCTCAAAGACATCCAGCTTCAGAAGTCTGGTGGCTTCTAGCTGAATGCAAGAAGAATGGATCACACAGGTGTCGCCTGAGCTGCATATAGTAGGGCTGTATTAATGCATTATATCTGTTCAGTGCTTTTATTACCCAGACATTAATCACTGGATGCACCAAACATGCCTTTTGTACTTGCAGTCTGTGCATTAGACTTCGTTCTTAAGGTGATTTCTGCCACCCCACCTTCCCTGGGACCCAGGAGTCATAATTACAGGGTTAATGGGTTTATGCTACGTTCTAATATGGGTTTATGGGGCGGGGGGCAGTGTATAGGGTCCCATGGCATAGTACTGTTGTCTCACACTTCCTGAGATGTGTAAGTGAAGTTTACATGATTGTCTCCCACGTTTCCTCTGGGTATTTTGGTTCCCTCCAAAATCCAAAATTATACAGTTAGCTTAGCTGGCATACATTAGCCATCCAGCCTAGAGTGCCCTTCATCCATTGCCCTGTGCTGCCTGTGTTAGGCTCAGCCCCCCCTCCACGGCCTTTGTTTAAGTATAATTAAATAATTTCAAATAAAAATGGTCTGTGTTAATTTTTTACATTTAAAATGTTCCTTAGATTCTCAACCCAGTCCCCCAGGCTCCCCAGGCAGTCCGCATTTTTGCTACCTCCCAGCTTCTAGCCAATCAAGAACACCGAACACCTGATACAGGAGTGTTGAGAAACACTGCTGTTGAATACGAAATACTTGGATGAAAATTGAGAATTCTGTGCAGGAGTGTTTTTAGGTAAATATCAGGTTTCGCCTGATTTCACTCCAAAGTCAGCCATACAGGTCGGCTTGGGTGGTGTTATGGTAATACAGTGTATCGGGGTTTTTTGGCTATACTGCGACATTTTGTAATCTTAACGACAAAAATAACCTGGGGAAAGGGGGGCTGGGTGATCCCCCATGATAACGTGCCCTTTGGCAAATGTTATTGTGGCCGACCTCTTGGTCGATAAATTTTATCACCAAGGTTTCAAAATACTGGAATTGCGTTGTTCTTGAAAACACCATTAAAGTAATGTACCTGCGGTATAATGTCCGGATGGTCTGCCTGAGCCTTCACATAAATGACTGTCCTGTATGCTGGGGATGTTGCAGTTCCAGCACTTACGCCTGGTCCTTGTGAGAACCTCCTAGATGGCATCATGGACTTGGGTGCTTATGATATTGCATCCATTATCCATGCATCTGCGCCGTCCTGGTACCACAGCATGGAGCTCTGGCATTATGGTGCTTGCTGTCGGTAATGGAGTCTCCTCTCACCTCATTCGATACCCAGTGTGGGGGTATGGGGCCCTGGCCGTCACCATCATCAACCTGTTCTCGCTGCTGGGCCTGGCGCTCATCCCCTTCACCAAGAAGCCCTACTTCCCCAAGGTGCTCACCTACTTCGTGGGCCTGGCCATCGGGACACTCTTCTCCAACGCGGTGCTGCAGCTCATCCCCGAGGTGAGCGAGAGGGCCCCAGGCGGCACCGTGTTGTCTGGGGCGCCGTGACCTTGACAGATAGTGGTACACGCGCCTGGCTCAGGTGTGCCACGTCGTGGCTGCCGATCGGATTTTATGGCGGTCACCGGAACTGAAGCAGAAGATAAGGCTTAGAAGTCTCTAGTTTTAATATTTATGTAATTTACAGACCAGGATTAATACAGATATCAATGCTCTTTATTATTATGTATTTTATATATATATATATAGATATATACAGACACACAGAGCTCTGGAAAAAATAAAGAGACCGCAGCAAAATGTAAAATACACATTTTTTTGCGAACTCCAGCCTGGTTCTTCTCCCATAAAAGTCCCATAAAAGTAGAGAAAAACGCTAAAAGAACTTCCTAATTACCGGCAGTTTATATATTTTTTTCTTTGTAGTTGGACACGTTTTTACAGTAGCGATCAAAATTAGAAAACAAGTGCATTTTGCAATCTATTTTATCGCATTTCCTCAGTGGAAACTCTCTCATATCACAAAATAAAAGGTTGCGGCTCCTCAGTCAGTGTAAACAGAACTCAGACATGTGCTCTTGCTTATGGGAGTGTTTTCTTGACCCAGTAGCGAGTGTCGGATTATCTTATCATTATCATATGAATAGCGCTATTTGCAAATGGGTGGGCGATCAGGACTGCTTCGAGACACTTGAGTCAGTCACTTTTGATCTTTTTATTCTCCTTAAAAGCTCTAAAAACATATTTAGTTTCTACCTATATTTGAAAAGTATACTGTTCAGGTATAAACAACTGTTTAAGGTTTCTTGGGGGGGGGTTTACAGGTGTAAGACAAAAACACGTGGAGTTTTTTTAGATGGTGTGACGAGATTTCTGTTTTATCCAGCTGGCAGGGTCACGGACTCCAGAGGATTAATTTGCGTTAAAAACAAAATAGTGTAGGTTTCTAGATTAATTCAGTTCAATTCAATTTTACTTGTATAGTGCATTTTCACATTACATTGTCTCAAAGCGCTTTACATTATCCCTAGTCAAAGCCCCCAGTGGGCAAGCTAGAGGCGACAGTGGCAAGGGAAAATTCCCTAGAAGGAAGAAACCTTGGGAGGAACCAGACTCAAAGGGGGAGCCCATCCTCCAGGGGCTGGTGGAAGAGGCAGAGATTAATCACACGCGTTAACGCTAACAGCACATATATATGTGTGTGTGTATATATATATATATATATATATATATACACACATATACACACACACACATATATATATCAACATCTGTATATTATTTATATATACATACATGCATACATTTTTTTTGGTGAAAATTTTCTGCAGTTAAATCCTGCCTTTCATTACATTCAGGCCTTAGGATTTGACCCGAAGGTGGACAACTACACTCTGAAAGCCATTGGGATATTTGGAGGATTTTATCTTCTATTCATCATGGAAAAGATATTGAAGATGTTTTTAAAGACAGAGAACCAGGTAGGATTTTAAGTTCCCACTGGCTTAAAGGAACGCCACACAGAGGAGCGCATGTTGGGATATACTGCCAAAAATCATCTTAAGGGAATGAATGTCCTTTGATAAGGGGTACGATCAGCCACCGTCTGTTTTTTCATGTTCATTTAGACTAGCAGATACAAAATCTTGCTGTAAATTTGAAAGGATGCTGTCTGGCATGGCGCATAACCCCTTTCTGTAATTTGTTGCTCCTGGAGAGGTTTGTTTGGGTTGGTGGCTCATTTTCATCTCCCTTTGCCCATTCCTTTTCCTCCAGCATGGGCACAGTCACCTCGCACCCCAAGAGCCCTTCTCCACCAACACGCACCAAAATGGAGACCTGAGCAGCAATGCGGAGGTCATCACCGTCACCAGCTTCTGCAGCGACAAGGCCGTCACCTCCGAGCCCATCGCCGAGCCGGTAGCCATGGCAACGTCAGAACACGTGCGATAGGGCTTTTAGAATTGTATCGCTGCTATGTGACGTTAAGGCTGTCTAGTCGCTGCTTGATGGGTGATACTGACAGGCTGAGTTCCTCACGTCTTTGGGAGGCTCTAGGCCTGGTAATCCTCATTCTGCATGATATCAGGTTATGCCTTCCCTTACTCCAAGGTCTAAGAAATGCATTTAGAGTTGATAATGCCCATTGTGTCAAATCCTGATTTGATTATTGGTTTACAGGGAAATACAGTACGGGTCCAAAGTCTGTACACACCTGCTTTTAATGCATTTGTCTCTATTTTAGCTTTTATTCACCTTAAGAGGCCTCAAGGCAAGGAAGTAATACATATCAAATACTGCAATGACCAAGAGAAGTGTTCAACATCTTTTCTCAAATTTTAGGCTCATCAAAACAGCGCCCCTGTACTCTTTGATCCAACTCCAACTAGCTGTATAGAGTTTAGGTCGGGGGATTGTGGGGGCCAGGTCATATGTCACTGCACTCCATCTCTTTAGTTGTTCACAAGATAGGGTGAATATTGGTTAAGTGGGACAAGGGTAAACTGGGACACTTATATGTTTAATGCTTTATATCAGTGGTCATCCTGTCCACATCTGAACCGAAACACATTTGAATGTAAACACATGCCCTTTTCAGAAAATATAATTCGCAAAATATATTCATATTTTACTGCTGAACTGAGCTGCTTTCATTTTTTAAACTTCACTCTTTTTATCAAAAGGATAGGGCAATGCGTACACCTAAACCAATGATATGTTCAATGGGTTCAGTGTTGCTAGACTGGGACGGTCTCCCCCAATGTGATTGAATTTGATTGGATTGTACAGGTAATATGTGCAACTGTATTTGACCAATTGGCAACACTGAAACTAACAAATCGTTCACTGAAAAATTAACATAGACAAAATTAAAACTAATTAAATTAAATGTTATTCCCGTGGTATATTATTACATAGGGTATGAAACAATTTGGTTTATATTTTGTATGCTTATATATTTTTTTCTTATTTTTAGTATAAGACAAGCTGTTAGGGTTTCAGAAAAATGTTACATTTTGATGCCTTGAAGATAAGAATAAACAGGCTCAATATCAAGATGTTTGCATTAGCTCGTTATTTTAATATTGATTCAATAGACTGGCTACTACAATTACTACAATGACCCCCCCCAACACAGTAGATTTTGCCTTTGTTTTGCCCATGGAATTTGGCCCTCCAACAAAGATAGCTGAGGACCCCCTGCGCAATACCTTTATGCCTCTGTGGTCTGTTAAATTAAGCTCAGTTACTGCGCTTTCAATAATACTTGTATGTTTTAATATTGATAATTAGGATTGTATTTGTAAAGTGAGAAAATAAAAATTTCTAAAATTGTCCAGCTTTACCAATATCTACCCTAATACTTTTAGCTATTTACCTATAACTCTGTAGGTTTTTAAAAGTAGCCATACAGCACATGGGATTTGTGGTTCTTACAGTGCAGCCTGCTGTAACTGGCAGGAAGCGGGTCTGAGCTGGGTCTGTGACGGACGGGTGACATTCCCAGTCATACTACGACGCTGATGGGCTCACAGGTTTCTGAAGGTGGCCTGTTTAGTTCATGTTTAGCCAGATAAGATAATAGCTGGGCTGTGTGTTTGCGCTGAGCCAGGTTGGATACTTTGGAACTCGTCAGGGATGACGCGGCTGGCAGGGCAGACCCTGGAAAGGGGCTTGTGTCAGTCATCCCGAAGTGTGAAGCCCGTAAGAATTTACCCTGCTCTATCAGTGACGGCACAGGCCCTATTTATCTGTTAATATTAGAAGTTGTACAATTTCTGCACTATTTGAAATACAATGACTAATGATCTTGGTACACCCTATGATTCCTATCCCTAGAAAACTTGTAACCTTCTCAGTACACGAATCGGGTTTCCAGAACTGTTGTGAAGTCCCAAACATGACTGCTTTCCTGTCCTAATGCTGTTTTTGTTCTTTTGCTAACAGCTGTGTGGTTACTCAGCTGTGGGTGTTTGTTGGGGGGGGGGGGGGTGCGAGGTCACTGACCTTTGGTCATATGACTATGCTATGAGCTTTTTAGCGAGCCAGAGGTCGGGGATAAGCAGTGGAATCTAATAGGAACTGGTGTTATTCTGCTTATCTCATTTTAAACCATATTCATCTGGGTTTTTTTAGAAGTACACTTCTACGCAAAAAAAAAAGCTGGACCAAACCCAAATTGCACAACATTAAGGTTTGGCCCAATTTTTTTTGCCTAAGAGTGTAGTATAGTTTGTTTGATTATATCATTTAATGTATACTTTGAAACTTGCATTGGTATCGACATTCACTGATAGTCACAATTCCAATATCACAATTATCAAGTATTTAATAAACCTTAGGGTCAGAGTTCTATCTTGGTCAATTTCCAGAACAACATTCAAACTTTACATAGCACAGTAAGTACATAGATCTACAGAGAAGACTGTAATCTTTCTAACATGTTTTGCATATTTATCTGAACTGAATAACCACACTGTGGATCAGATTACCTGTTTATTCATTCATGCTGCGAAATAGGCCTAAGCATGCCCGTCGTGTTCCTGAGTACTTTACAGACCACTGGCATTGTAAATACAGATAAAAATGTGGAACTTTACTAATTACGAGTTTTTATGTGTATTTGCTAAGATATTGAAATTGGATACACTTCTTTGGCAATACGGCACAGGAAGTGTAGCTCATAGGAATGGTACTGCTGTGGTGGCCTGATTTTGGAATTCTCTTTCTCTCTCTCACTCTCTCTTTCTCCCTCTGTCTCTCCCTCTGTTGCTTAGATCAGTGTGCTTACATATTTCATAGCCGTAGGGTCACCGTCCCCTGGCGAGGCATCCTGCAGTGTGCCCCAGCTGTATTTGTCATTCTAAAGTTACTGATGGGATAGGGGCACGAGATTAGTACTGAAGTACTACATCAGGGAGCAGAGGATGTCGGTTACATTTGGGCAAATCTGAAGTTCAATCGGTTGTGTCATAGCGATTTTTTTTTTTCTTCTAAACATCAAAATGCCTTGAAGGTAGCAGCTGCAAGACCCCAATGAGTCAGGCGCCTTAAATAACACTACTGTTTTATCTAAAACTATAGTTGTTGTGCCTTAGTCATTCAAAAAATTGCATATTTTAAGAAGTGAATTCTGGGAAAAAACCTTTCGCAAAGGTACAACAACAGAACCCCCCAGTGGGACTTGAAAAATATTGCACCTTTAAAGTGGTAGGCATGTTGTGTAAATCAAATGGTCCTAACCCCCCAAAAGTCCATTTTAATTCCAGCTTGTAATGTGACAAAACAGGACTAACACCAAGGGGGATGAATATTTTTGCATGGCACTGTATTGTATTCCGCCACCAAGAAAAAAACTCAACATCCTGCTGGTTTCACCCCCCCCAGGAGGAACACAACTCAGTCAGCACTTTCTGCGGCCGGCAGTGGGGGCACCTCTCCAAGATCAGAACAGTAGCGTGGATGATCTCGCTGAGCGATGCGCTCCACAACTTCATCGACGGCCTAGCCATCGGGGCGTCTTTCACGGTGTCTGTGCTCACTGGCTTCAGCACCTCCATCGCCATTGTCTGCGAGGAGTTCCCCCATGAGCTTGGTGAGGAGGCGGGGCCGGACAGGAACTTTGAACCCCATCCTGTATTGTTTGACCAGTTGACTTCTGGATAATTCACACATATCCACAAATGGTGGACAGGCTACGTTTTATTATTATTTGAACCAGGGGTCCCCAACTGTTTTTCTCAAGGGACAGATATCAGCAACAAATGAAAGCCAAGGTTCACTACCCCCAGATAAAATTTTCCAGGCGGGTATAAAATTGTACTTCGGTCCAGATATGGGCCAGAGTCCGCCAGTTAGGAACCATTGATATAAATTGAAAAATCAGGCCCCCTCTCTGTGTCACTGTCAGACTCGCTACAGAGCTGTGTCTCCACCTGCAGGTGACTTTGTGATACTACTGAGTGCAGGGATGAGTATACCGCAAGCAGTCTTCTTCAACCTACTGTCAGCCATGTCCTGCTACATCGGTCTGGCGCTGGGCATCCTGGTGGGCAGCAACTTCTCCCCGAACATCATCTTCGCCTTCGCTGGAGGCATGTTCCTCTACATCGCGCTGGCTGACATGGTGAGTAAGCAATTGTGTTTAGGGCTGACATTCGCACGTCAACCCAAGTCAATCTGTGGTCATCAGACCCAGCAGCATAATGGTATGACATATCCAAGGGCACGTCGTTAATGTCGGCTGAACCGCTCCACCAGGAACTAACAACATAAAATATAACAGGAGTCATGTAATCAGCCAGCAACAGGTTTTGAACTTTATACCTTCATTTTGGAAGATCTAGCACGAAGTTTCTGGTTAAATTGAAAGGGAAATATGAGACATGCTTAGGTTCCTTGAATAGCTGCTATTAACGTGGCGCATGGCGCACACACAAACTCCAATCAGGCTGAAGTTCCTATCATAAAATACTGCAAAACTGCTATCCCAGTGCAGTCCAGATTCCCCGATGGAGAAACATATGATAAGCTGTTTCCTCTACATGACTGACAGCTTTAATAAAACTACAATCGGCACATGCCCTTCTGTGTAATCAAGAGAAGTTTGCTTATATGTTGGATGATTAGTCCAACAAGGTGTAAAGAATTTGTGAACCTAAGCATGTTTTTAATGAGATTGCTTCCACTTCGACAACTTTGACAAATAACATTTATCAAAAACAAAAACAGAACAGGATGCAAACATGTCAGCTTTGATAAGGTTATCTCTTCCATTCACAAGATATGGCTATGCATAAAACTAATGACCGCTAACAATTTTATAATAGTATCACCAGGTTCCTGTAATTAAACAGGACTCATTAGGGCAATGGGTGCGCATTATCTACAGTACCTATAGTTCTCGTTATACGCAGAGCTGTTATGATTGTGTTAACGTATCAGTATTTCCAAGCCAGCAAGCAAGAGCAAAAGAGTCTTAAACAGGGGGGTCAAACTCCAGGCCTGGAGGGCAGGAGCCCTGTGTAGCTTAGATCTTTCCCTGTTTCACTACAAATGATTCAGCTCAAGAGTTGTGTGGTCATTAGCATAAGGCATGGAATCAGGTGTTTTGGGGAAACCCAAGAATGTGCAGAGCTCTGACCCTCCAGGACTAGAGTTTGACACCCCTAAAACACCTGACCCTCTGAAAATCGGAACCACCTAAAGCAACCAGTTGCCTGGACCAGACCCAGTTAACTTCTTTTCTAGTCGCACCATAATGAATTCTCTCTCTCTTACCTGCCTGGAAGCAATAGTCTATGAGGTTTCATCCCTGCCAGCCTGTGGATTTCAGCAATGATTTCTGAAATAGATTAAACTCTTCCAGAGTTTGGAGCTGAAAACCTGCTTCTGCCCTGTGGAGATGGAGTTTGCATGTTCTCCCCACAGTCCAGTATGTACTGGTATGTGTACCTTGTCATGAACTGGCGTCTCATCCAGGGTGTTCCCATCTTGTAGCTGTTCCTTCCCAGCACAGACTCAGATGAATGTGTCAGTAAAACTGACTTTTACCCTCAACCTGTAATTTAAATCCTTTAGATCAACTAAATTGAGCAGCGCGTAGCTGAGAGCTTTAGTCTCTGGGTGTAGATTCTTGTATATACTTACCTGGTTAAATGGAAATGGGGGCCCAATGAATTTACATTTACATTTACAGCATTTAGCAGATGCTCTTATCCAGAGCGACGTACAGCAGTGCTCAGTAGTCCTCGACTATTCTTCAATCTTGTAAAGCCAGACTTGGATAACAAGTGTCAGCCGACTAAGTTGCTGCCAGCTTGGTCACGCACCTAAAAACCCCTATTAAATAAAGAACATTAATGCAGAGATAAGAAGAGGATGTGTTAGTAGTTTTTTTTTATTATAATATAAACATAACGTTTATATATAAGCTGGTTAGCCTCTAAGGTGTTCTTTGAAGAGTTGGGTCTTCAGATGGCATTTGAAGACAGGAAGGGACCCTGCCATTCTGTTGACAAGAGGAAGTTCGTTCCACCACTGGGGGGCCAACACTGAAAAGAGTCTCGATGTACATTTTCCTCCTTTGAGTAACGGTGGCTCGAGTCGGGTGGTGCTTGTCACTGTAAGGGGACAAGAGGTGACACGATGCTTGATCAGTGCTGATAGGTAAGGAGGTGCACTTCCGTTCCTGGCTTTGAAGGTGAGTGTTAAGGTTTTGAACCTAATGCGGGCGGCCACAGGGAGCCAATGCAGGTCCCATAGTAAAAGTGTGGTATGTGAGATCCTAGGGACATTGTAGACAATGCCCAGTGAATGGACCTAATGCTAGTGCCATCCCAGAAGAAACTCTTAGTCACCTATTTCTCCATTCTTGCCAGCTTCTTACTATACTGCACAGCACCTCCCCAATAATGCTAGTCACAGATAGTGAACAACCCCCTCCAGTTAGGCTCAATGACATCAGAGGCCCTGTTGGATCTTAATCCTGTTCCAACCCTTTCAGTCCCCAGAATATGGATATGGAAACAAGATGTCCAGTATAGTTCGGCTTACAACCAACTCCTCTCCTTCAATATTTCCAGTTCCCTGAGATGAACGCCATCATGTCAGAGCAGGCGAGGACCACAAGGACGGAGATCATCTTTTTCCTGATCCAGAATGCCGGCCTACTGACAGGCTTCTCAGTCATCTTGCTCATCACTTTGTTTGCCGGGGACATCAAGTTGGGCTAGCCCCATTACAGGTGTCCTGCACCCCTCCCTTGCCATGGGCCTTTGCCAGTAGTGTCAGTATGGTTCAACACGGGCAGGAAAAGCACACGACAAGGCTAGCAGTGTAGGTGAAGGGCATCTGAATGACAATAAATATAGTTTTCTTTAATACGTTTATTAGATGTTTACTTGTGTACCCATGGTGGTGGCATCTTTATCAGGACTTGCCGCCATTGGCTGGAAATGTCCGATAAAATGGCACCCAGAGCCCCATCTCAAATTGACAGTTTTGATTAAATCAATGAATTGTATAGTGTAATCACATTTAGCCAATTGTACTGCATAATTCAATACCATTAAATATAAATGGTAAATATCAAGTTATTTTCGCAAAGAGGTCGCTGCAAGCCTGTTGGTGTCTGTGTGAATCCTGTACTAGGCTGACTGGCTTGGTTCCGTTTTGGCCGAGGATGGGCCCGGGTGTCTGCCATTTACTTAGGCAACAGCTATTGATAACCCAGAATACTCATCCTGAGGTTCCTCTGGGAATGAATGACATTAAAATTACAGAATGCCTGTATGGTCTTGCCTCTGGACCCTGGGACTGCGGTGCTTCACACTGAGGAGGTCCTGAAAGCCATCAGGATCGACGCTCAGGAGACACTTTTGATGCAGAGTATTTGCTATAGTAAATGTCGTCGGGCAACAACTGAAAGTTGAAAAAAAATATGTGGCCAGCAGAAAATCCTGGAAATAAAAAAAACAAGTTCCTTCTACCCCTTTGAGTCAAAACATTCAAGACCTTGACTAAAAACAAAAACTCTGTTCATGTTCCTTTCTTTACATACATACACTCTCCTGTTCTCCCAAATTTTGGCAAAATCATTTGCCATTCTGGGTTTCGATTTCTGTTATTAGCCACATGACACATGATCGTTCACAGTGACTTTTGTTTTCAAACACTTTATTTATCCTAGATTATGTTTGTTGGTCATTGTATTTGTTATTGCGAACGCTGTCATGCAATGCAAATGCCAGTCGGCAGACGACGTGCTAAGTGGAACCACCTAGCGTCACTAGTCTTCCATACTGCAGGCTGACAAACAATAACCTTCCAGGCCAAGTATACAAGCACAATAAGACAGTACAAACTGTGCTAATAATTTTAACATATATAAATATATATATATATATATAACCTTTTAACATGTAAGTTAATCTAATTTATATATAGTTATTTCAACATTCATGTTGTAAAACATTACAGTCAGTGCAATTTTCTTTACAGTTCAAAAAAAAAAACTCTTCAAAAATATACAGACATTTGGACACTAAACTGAACTCCAAAAATTCATCAATACTGACTACAACAAAAACAAAGACGCGGATTTGTGTTGGTCACCAAGCCTGCGACCGCGTCCTGTGAGGTCAGGAGGGGCCCCCCACTGACCACCATTCTGCGATAGTCGTGTTACAGATCTGGAAAAGGACGAGGACAGGCCAGCGGTGCCGAGCGGAGGCAACACTGAGGGAAGGCCGTGCTCAGGCTGAGAGGAAGCAGAATGGGACGGGCTGTGATGGGGCAGAAGGCCGCTTGGTTTCATTGGCCAATAATCATAAGCCACTGATAACCACCGATCACTGACCTTTAACCTTGGTCAGTCCATTGGCACTTCAGGAATCCTTCACGGGCAAGCATGTCCTTCACCTTTCTCTTTATATATGTATGAACATGCATACAGGTATGTGTATGCATGTATGAGGTTATATATATCAAATTATGAGACACTTGGAGATGAAGCCAAATCAACTGGACAGAAGATATGACAGGAACTATTCAGGTGTGATCATCTTAAAGAGGTAGATGAGTGAGCGGATCGGTACATTCCTGATCTCTTTCGA
Organism: Mormyrus iriodes; assembly: GCA_011763525.2. Classification (NCBI taxonomy): domain Eukaryota; kingdom Metazoa; phylum Chordata; class Actinopteri; order Osteoglossiformes; family Mormyridae; genus Mormyrus; species Mormyrus iriodes. The sequence continues at coordinate 418,876 of JAAGVU020000015.1, read as the reverse complement.
TCACTTACAGTCCAGCCAGCACAACGCTCTCACAATATTTCTGTTACATAGAAGCAACGTTTCTGTAATGCTACCGTGTTTTATGAGGTTACTCTTCCTAAGAAGGAAGCGTCACGTCGATGACAGAGTACTGAAGATGCACTTACCGCACTTTGGTCTACACACGCACATTTAGCAAAAGTCACATCTAGGAATGTTTCAACATTGGTCCTCTAACGTTCCACATTAAGTCCCTAAGGCCGTCTGCTTCTTGGGTCACACTCTCATTAAACACGTCATTAAACGCGTCAAAACAATGAAAATATTCAGCTCTCAGACTCATGGGTTTGCCCGGTTTTTCGGGGGATATTTCTTGCTTATTTCCCACATTTGTTTGTGAAGATGCGAAGACTTTTTTCCAAAAAAGCAGCACATCCCTGCATCTTTTGGCCTGTGCTTCTACCAAACTATCTGATAACCGCAAGAACATCCAAAAATCCTCCAGAAGGTTATCCGTCATTGGAGAGAGATGCAGATACTGATGAGATCATAATACGCACAGCGCTTATACGACAGCATAAGTTAACACCGAATTAAATATTTCGTAAGGACACACAGTACTATTTAAAATACAGTTGCCTCCATGGAAAGAGAAGGAAGCCTGTTAATCGATACGACAAACTCAGGAGCACTTTAAATCGAAGCCACTTGAAACACCGTATATAACAGACAGTGAAACATCACAGTGAAAGGCTGAAGTCTAAAAAAGGTACTAATACCATCCTTACCTCATGTGCTCATCCTGTGAACTACAGCTTTGAAATTAGGCATTTTTTTGATAGCAATGCCTGTCAGTGTACAAAAAGCACCAGACGTTTGTCTATAACACACCGAAATACACAAAGAGAGTAAATCTGGAAGGGATTTGTTTAGTCTGAATAAAAGAGTGATTGATCATCATCATTACACACCACCGGCTTCTGCCATCGGACACTGAGGGAAGTGACCAGTCACCTATCTGTGACCCGCGCATATCAGTCAAAGCAAGCCACGCGGCTAAGCCCGAGAAAAGACGGAAAAAACACGGATTTCTCCCATAACAGAGAGATTTGGCGGGATTCTCACAGGCATGACGACCTTGTAGCGACAGGCAATGGTTCGTATTCCTGTCCAATAATTTACTTTAGCGATGGTAAACCTTGTCATGGTGTTCGGTATGTCACATTCGTGGTACGGGAGCTAGTCCTGGCAACTACAGTAAAGAGTCAAACCCTTGACCCCAACCATGTGTGGTCAGCATGGTCCAAGAACTGCGAAGGAGTTTGATTGCATGAATGTTCTGGCACGACTGTATCTAAGTTGTCACACACACCGGGGAATTTCACTTTGGCAGCCGCGAAGACCGGACGTATAGCCAGCGTCGGCCAGCAAAGAATAAGTGACATAAGGAGGGTCTCGAACCCTGGACTCCCTCGTGTGTTGGCCAGTCCAGGAATGCTCTGTACTTGGGGAGCCCGAGGCAATCGCCATTTTGCGTCTGGATGTCCAGCTGTGATATCCATGACCAATGAGCTTCAAGTGGAACCTCTGGGGGGCGTCAGTGTTCCCTTTCGCTGGATGTTGGGTTCTCCTTCAAGCTGCCCGTCTGTTTCTTC
>JAAGVU020000015.1:399595-410321 GCA_011763525.2 Mormyrus iriodes | reverse complement strand
ACTTGTATTCGATATTTTATTTCGTATTGTACTGTATTCTTGCCTGGGACTCTACACAGAACAAGAGGGTATAAAAAGATGGATGGATGGATGGACGGATGGACGGACGAACTGTATTATACTGTATTCTTTATTTTTTATGTTTTTAAGATCTGCAGTTATGCCTTGGCACAATAATTTCCCATAGGATAAATCCAGTTTTATCTTATCTTATTAATATGGGTGCACCAAGAAACTGCAATTACTTTTTTAAAACATTTTTTTAAACATATTCGAGGACCCACCTTGTTCAGCATAAACATGGGTGATAGTGACCAAGTGACCTGTGGATGGAAGAGAGAACAGTTCACCTCATTCTTTAATAGAACTGGCTCTGAGGAACAATTGCTACATGGGACAACTTCAACACTTTCACTCCACTAACAGTATTAACAGAATTAAGCTACATGGGGTAACACTGGTTAAATGATTGGTTGGATCCGATAGTCCTTATCTTGCAGGATTTCCAACGGGTACCATTAATGAGTTCTGTCCCTCACACTGACAAGCAGTCCTGCTTGTTTCCAAAGAACCACTTTATCAAAAAACTACTTTAATTGAGGTTTCACTATAGGTTTCTCAATATTCCCCTTAACTTTTGGCAGTGCAGACAAGCAAACATTTGCCCGTTGTCCAACAAAAGCTGACCAACGCTAATCTACAGTGTCTAAGACCTCTGACTGCAGACCAGTGTGACACTCACAAACTTACACAGCACACGGACAGCCCTCAAAGACAGTCGAGGTCTTTGTGTCACAGCACCTATGTGGCTGGAAACATCTAAGCATGTGCATATGCGCATCATTGCTGCCGAGAATGTGCGTCTGCGCAGCCAACCATACTCACTCTTGGTGGACAGGTACTCCCGTAACAGGTCTGCATAGTCCTCCCAGATGAGCTGCGTAGGGAAACCCCCAAGTAAAAGGGTCACCTGCACCACAGAGTTCCTGTGCTCCATGATATAGAAGCGTGTCTGGTTCATCTGCCTCAGGGACGTCTGTAACAAACAATCGAGGGCAGGATTAAGATATCAATCAACAGGGTGTGGCTGTAACATAGCTAATCACCATTGACTTTCTTCATACCTTCCTGATCTGTTGAAGTTTATCAAGTAGAAGCTCTTGGCCAGTCAGAACTTGCCGTTGCACTGGAAGACAGACAGACCACGCACTCAAAAGAACCTCAAGCTTGGGTGAAGATGATAGCCGGACCGTTCTGTGACAAGCAGATCTGCGTATGTACTTCTCAGTTCTGTGGCTGAGGAACAACTCTGAAGCTTAGAGCATCGCATCTCGTATGCACTTCACACACCAACAGTGGTATCAGGCTGTATACCTTCTGCCATACACCTGCCAGATGGGGGGGTGGCATGACACAACATGTTCCTTACGTGAAGATGTGATCTCAGAGAGCACCCCAGTAGGAATCTCTTTGCTGGGTACTGAAATGGATACTGGTTCACTAGTACAAACCGAGAGGAGAAGGCCACAGGTTGTACCTTGCTTACTTCCCATGAACACCTCCACCAGGTTGAATCCAGCAGGGTTTTCTTTCTGGTGGGACACGGAATTGATTGAGCACCACCCACGACTCCCACTTCGCACAGACCTCATGTCGTTTTGGTCTCGCTGTGCAGATCTTTCCCATTTTTTTCATAACAGGTTTCCACATTCTCTACATCGCATGCAAGCTCAGTGCCGCATAATGAAACAAAACATGACATCACCTCAGGCTGCTCTCCGCTTTCAATCACAAACAGTACCTAGAGGGGCAGCAATGCATGAATAGACAGACCAAGCCCAAACTTTCCAAGCACATGGGTTGTTACCTGCTTGCCCAGTTGGGTCAGGACCTCTCTTATGACGGCGTCCACAGTGCTGCTTTGGGACAAGGTGATTGAGATGTAGGCCACGCCCACCCTGGTAAAGGATTTGCACCAATGTTGAAATACAGTGAAACGATTTTGCACCAGTAGCATAATACACTGAGACATTGAAGTGGAGCGCCAATGGATGCCAAGGAAAGTCTCCTTCAGGAAACAAAACCCTTGTCCATAGATGATCATAGCGACCTCACAGCTTGAAATTATTTCGATAACATATTAGCTAGTGAACCAGAACCTTATGCGTGTATAGTTTATCGCTAGCGTTTACCCAGTGCATTGCGTGGTAATCAGAATGTATCGTTCTGTATCTGTCAACCTGCTATTTGCCACCAGGGACAATACTAAATCGCAAAATAACAGCAGAAGATCGAAAGCATGATGTGTAGAAAGTAGGAAGTGAAACTGGGCTTTAGAGGAGATGCGGCTCTTCTGCGGTGCATCACTAAGGTGTGATGTTGGCTTCGGTTTTCAGCATAACAAGACGAGACCCACAAAGCAGCTCAGTTTAATGCACGGGTTGGTGGTACTCACTTCAGCCAACCCGCGTAGATTTTCAGCACTTCCGTCTCTTTGGGCTTGGCCCTCAAGACCCAAGCCTCAGGGACGCAGTCCTTGAATACGGGCTTGTTGTCGGGAGTGCCGTTGCGGTTGATGATGTCATCGCTGACCAAGGCCTGCAGGCCATATACCTGGAGCTCGTAGTCCTGTGGCTCCTCTGGAATGTAGAAGGCACGCAGGGCCGCCTCCTGCAGGTGATGAGGGGGGTATGAACATGAAAACAAAAAAAATCAGGCCTTCCGTTCCTCTCAACACTGCCCCAGATCCATGGGCAACCCTTACAGGGCTCTCTGCGTGCTGTCTGGGTGGAGCCAGCGTCACTCACCACCACCTCCTCATTTTTGGTGATGCGGGGGGTGCAGACCAGGCGAAACTGGTTGCGCTTGAGGGCATCTTCACCGTCAAACACTTTTAGGGTCTGTTTCCCTGAGGGCGAGAGGTAGGGACGTGGCTTTCAGGAAAACACAGCAAGGAGACACTCAGCTAATTGATTAAAAAGCTTGATTAAAATGTTGCCTAGCCTTTCGAACAAGCACAGAGTGAGCTCAAGATCACGCACTGTGGCCTGTCTCTAAGGTCACTACCTGAATCCGGTGATGAGGATGACTGGTTCTCCTTACTGGCCATTACCGGACTCGGGGTATCGACATCGTCAGTACAATCTGCAAGCAAGAAATTAAAAATGAGATCCTTTACCCCTCAGATGAACCCTCAGGAACAAGCCAAAACAACCATTATAGCGCTAAACTAGTCATGAAGCTTAAGGGTGCCATGCAAAGGAGGACATTCCCCCATAACAAGCAATATCTCATTATTGTACAGGATAAATATTCATCGTACTTATTGCATTGTTTTGTACATATTCTATTTATCCCAGCATTCCTTGCCCTGACATGCACTCCTGCACTTTTAATACATTTATCAACCACACCTGCATATTGTATATATATCAATGTCACAGAATGTGACCATTGTCTCGTCTTAACTGCGTATCCTCTGTATGTAGGAGAGCCACTAACAGGCAGAAACAAATTCCCTGTGTGTGAACATACTTAGCCAATAAACCTGATTCAGATGAGATTTAAAACATTCCCCCAGGTATCCAGTCCTCCTGGCCGTACAGAAGACGGCATCCTTCAGTCTACCTTCACACCACCTGGGATTTATTTTATTACAACTAACAGGAACACAAAGGCAATTGAAACACCCAAAGGTTCAGGATCCGGTTATGGGCCAGCACGCTTGGAAGGTCCATCACACCCAGACGAAGGACTCATCAGTGAGTAACACATTAAATACAGGTTCGGGCCAGACCAAACAACATCCCATAGCTTCTCACGCACACCTACGCAGAAATACAAACCAGGTTCAAGCTTTATTAACTCGCGGAGACCCCAAAGGGTTACAGCGAGTTTCGGAGAGAACGAAAGTGCCTTTTTCCCATTACATCACGGCTCTGGAGCACCCCGTGTGACGCACGGAGACGGCAAGGGGGGCAGGGCCTACGGGCAGCCGGGCTCCTGGCATTACCCAGCTCGGCCTGAGGGCTCTCGGAGATTCGGAAGCAGTGCAGCTTGCTGAAGTTGCGAGAGGAGACACGCACGCAGCTGGGGTGCAGGATCATGTTGCGCAGACGGCCCAGGCTGCAGTCGGGGGGCAGGACCACGTAGCAGGAAGCATGTGCCTGGGGGTGGGGTGGGGGTGAAAGAGAGCAGGTCACAAGTGGTTTTGGAGGCCCTTCTCCCAGCTACTGCAGGTGAACAATAAAAATACCCCCCCTTCACCCCCCCTTCCACCGGCGAAACACACATTCACAGGAGAGCTGCTTTCACTTCCCAGTACGACAACAAACATCTTAATCACACACAAAAGGAACCAGGCCATTCCATTTAAACAGCGAACACCTAAAATTTAAAGGTACGCGTTTCATAATTTCAACTCGAGGGCCTCAGGTGCGCCCAGTCGAAAGCTCTTCTTTTCTGGGCCACTAAACTTAAGCAGAAAAGACTCATGGGGGGAGACCTTGGGCAATTGTTAAATAGACTTTTAACGTACATCAACAACTAACCCCAACTACAGGTCCCTCAACTTCTGCTAGCTCAGGGCTCATAGCAAAAACTCTGATGCTTATGAAACGTCACACTAAAAGGGCACGGATTATAAATCGATACCAAATTCGCTTCAACAATTGTCCCCGGTCTCCCTTAAATGGTCGTCAACCACGCAAAGCAGCAGGGGATGGCACAGAGGTGGGCAGGGAAGAGTGGCCTGACGTTTGGGGAAATGTGACGGTGAAGCAGAGGTTGCTATCTTATGGACAGGGACGCTGATACTGCTCCGCTTCAGCAGAAACCTCAAAGGCTCCTTGTTTCCGCTACATAATGGCTTCTTGTCTACGCTCAGAGAACATGCCGGTAAAACGCTGAACTCAATAACCTTTCCCCAGCTCAACATCCATCACTTGTTCATTCAGAGTCACTTTCTTTGACAGCAAAAGAGGAAAGATTCAGGCCCGTTCGACAGCGGGTGCGGTGCCACGCTAAAGTTAATCGTCCACTGATCTGGCCAATGGCGGTGCAACTCGTTAGATGTTTACGATCTGTGTTCGGGGAATGGGACCACAGAGATGCGGTTTGTGGAAAAGCATTCTGAGGGCAGGAAGCGAGATAGACCAAATGAAAAAGCCTTACTGATGCCCCCCCCCGATATGGTCAACCCCTAGGTCACTGTCGTACCGTGATCCCGCACCACTCGCAGCGCACGCCCGCCAGGACGTCCGAGGAGCCGCAGGTCCGACGGCACACCTCGCAGCGTGCCCCCGATGACAAATTCCCCTCCCGCCAATGGTGTTGGTACATGTCCTGCAGGAAGATTCAGGAAAAAAGGCATTAGGAGTTGGTTCCCAGAGCTAACGGACTTGCTGGAACAACAAGCAGAGTGTGCAAATCAAAAGGCAGCCTGATAGCTATGATAGCTGGGGAAGGAGAAGCAGCCTGCAGATAGCCAGGGGGCATTTTTGCATAATCGTAGGTAGAAGGATTCATTCACATGTCGAAACCACCAGCGATTAAAAACACCTCAAGGCCAGAAAGTAGCTGTTCCGTATCTGGTTAGCAACTCGCATTTCCTAACAATCACCGTTATTGTCCAGTAACTCATATTAATGTGAAGAGACATTTACGTTTACAGTTATTTACTCAACTGTGGCTTTGGCCCAAATCGACATACAGGTGAACAGCAGAGAGCAGGATCATCCACTTCCTGGAGAGATTGGGGTTAAGGATCTTGCTCAAGGGCCCAACAGTGACCTCACTCTGCCGGCCAGAGGGTTTGAATTGACAACCTTCCGATCACGGGCACATAGTCCTAAACCGCAGAGCTACACATCGGCCACGTTTACTGAAATGGGAGTAGGTATCTCTTTCCTGGAGGAGAAGGAGTGTCAAAAGACCGTCTAAGCCCTGTTAGATCACCATTATGGAAACCCTATTTGTACCCTCCAACGGAGCGCCGAATAATTGGTCAGGTATGGTTCCACTTCACCCAAAACGTCACCCCCTAAGAGCCAACTGGAAAAACGGCCTGGCCACTCACATAGTCCAGGCTCCCGTCCTGGTGACAGAGGCGGCAATCACTGCAGCTGAACAGGACGCAGTCGGCATGGACGTGGAGCTCGCACACTGCAAGAATAAAAACACATGGGGCCACATGGGGGTGCTGTGCTATGGCACTCACTCAAAAGGTCGACCTGGCAGCCTTGAGAATGAGGCCAAGGACACTCGTTACCAGAAATACAAGTTAAACATTACTGAAGATCACACAACAGGTGCCCCATAAGCATATTTTTCATATCGGTAGGATTTTGTCTTTACTGTAGGGTCCCTGTAGTTCTCAGGACACAAAATATTGCAGTCGCTCATTATATAAGATAAAGTGTATATTAACAGCCAGATCCTTTTTGTTGCTGGTCAGTGTTGCATTAACCCTGAAATAAAAATATTTTCACTGTAATCTTATACATGAAAAAATTAATACTACAGTTGATTCAAGAATCAAGGTTATAACTAAAATGAGCAAATTAATTCAGGATAGCTATAATTAATGATAATTCTGCTTAAATGCAAACTGCCCCTCTCTCTCAGTAGAATATATTAAATCTAAATCCAGCTTCAGGGAGCCACACAGCATCTATCATCGCTGCTTGTTCGCCAACCGCTGAAACCGTCATCCACCATTACCATGGCAACCCCACCCTCGCCTCTCAACAGGCTAGCAGGGTCTTTGCAGATGAGTGAATGATGCCGGAGCGAGGGCCCTGGTGTCCGGTCCAGCCTGCTGGTGTGTCCCAGATGACATCTCTCCACTCCATTCCTGGTCCTTGAGTCCAGTTAGTGGTGGTTATATTACCATCTCTTATATATACAGATGCTCCGCGACTTACGATGGGGTTATGTTCTGATGAATCCATCGTAAGTAGAAAATATCATAGATCGAATATGAATATGATAAGTAAATGAATAACTATGGTCATTGACTAAGTAAATAAATCACTGTAACTAACTAAATACCAGTAACTGAAAAGTAAAAAAATTAACACAAGTGTAACAGGAAACAAAACAGTGTATGACACGTCATTAAACAGTGTATGAGATGATTATCCTTACGACCGCTATAGAGACTGAAAGCGTGGCTGCGTGGACGCTGCCGTCTCCCAGCTACAGCAGAAAGTATCGTACGGCATATATAGACCAGGAACAGATCAAAATCCAAAGTCTGGCAACTACTGAATGTGCAACGCTAATCGCACCATCGTAAGGTTGAAATATTGTAAATCGAGCCATGGTAAATCGAGGAGCATCTGTAACCCACGTTCTGTGCAGCTCCCATCCTAAATCAGGCCCTGAAAGGAAGGGCTTCCCGAAATGCCGCCAAAAGGTCAGAGGCCCACCCTCGCATCGCAGGCCGGGGCTCCCCTCCAAGGGCTTGCGGCACACGCAGCAGAACCTCTTCTTGTGTCCAGATGGACCAAAGCAGTGTGCAACCGGGACCTGTGAGGACAGGCAGGAAGGACACAGGCATCATTATTGCAACTGGACGGCAGACAGGCGCCTTCTGAAGCGTGAAATAAAACCCGACTGCCAATTCTCCCGCCACCCCGACAACGAGCTGACACGCAGGTGCATAGGGCGCCCAAAATTAGGAACTATGCTGAGCAGATGGATCACTGGAGCAGAGCCAAACGCAGGGGCACATCTGCAAACCTCCCGATGCTAAAGGAGGGTCTGCAGGAACACAGCGGCACTCCCAGGTCACATGACAGCCCACACATACACACACAAAAACACAGAGGCTCCTCTTGCTTCAGATCCTCTTGGGGGGGTGGGAATTTTCCCCACAAACCCCTCCTCAGTGGGAGCCCCTTTAAGGCAAAGTCTACCATATACTTTAATTAACAAGCTAACATTTACTGGTAGTTGTATATCAATTACGCTAACCTGCTAAATGCTCTGCATTATGGGAAATTCACTACCGAGGCCATTGCAAAACCCTGATCTCAGCATCACTGTAGTATCTCTAAGACCACTAAATGCAGGCAGTACGCACCAGGCTGGACTAACCTCTCAGACAAGCCCACAGCATGGCTTTAACAGCCTGGTGAGAATGGGGGATGGAGGCTTAGGGGAAAAGCAGTCAATGGCAGAGCTTCAAGAGGGAGAGTGAGGCAGTGCCAAGACGACGAGACGGGTGGTATTACAGTGCTGGAGGAGAGCAGGATACTGAGTGTGAATGGGAGCTGGATTTAGAGCCTGGCTGGGGGCTTGGCAAGGGCTTGATGGGTGTGATTTTACAGGGAGGCAGTTATGGGTTTGATCAGCTCGTGACCTCTATGTTGTCTGGTTGGTGTAAAGGGTGGAGGAAAACCCCAGAAAAACACGTAATCTATTGAGTTTTATGGCTAACACACCGGTTAGTGATGTGATCGGGAACACCTAGTAATGTGTTGTTTAATTAGGTACAGGCCAGACATGGCGTATTACAGCTCAGCTCACCTTGGGACTAGTTTCTTAGAAACTAGTGAAATGAAATGAAACAAGCATAGGTACTTAGAAATTCTTTCGTTTTCATTATCCCATCTTGTTCTCCTTTTACGCACAAATGTATACAGGTATGAGTGAAGCTTGGAGTTTGAGCACAGGGCCAGTCATTCTTCCAGGGCCCTTGAAGCTTTCTACAGGGGTTAAGGTCCTTGCTCAAGGGCTTGGTAGTGATATGAATATACTGCCAAGCATGGAATTTAAACTGACGACCTTCCAATAACAGCAACAGAAGCCTAATTCGCTGAGCCACACAACGCCCCTACCTCACCAACCAGCATCACCCAAGGATGCCCGATGCAGCAGACTCCAAGCCCCAGGCTGGGCAGGGAGGAGACAAAGTCCACGTGTTAAACCCGCCACGCTCATTAAACTCCACAATTAAATACCTCAGTCCTTACTAACGTCTGTATGCAGCGTGACGCACTTCACACGAGAGAACGACAGTGGCCACACCCGGCCCTGAAAGCCACACCGCACTCCAACGCGGTTATGCAACTGGCGGAGGCTGCCCATGCCACGGTAACCAGCGCGGGCCACCGTCCTTGAGGGAGAACCGTGGAGAGAGAGAGAGAGAGAGAGAGAGAGAGGAAAAAATAAAGAGACAGAATAAAGTACCACTCTCTCAAGCCTCAAAAACAAAGAGAAAACAAAAAAACAAACAAATAAACAAACAAATGAACAGGGCACAAGAGCTGATTGTGCGGGACATCCTCCCCTTTCCAGTTATCCTTATTGCCTAGCAACCAGCCGAGAATAATAAGAACAAGGAGGTGGGGTGGGGTGGTCTAGCTGCTTGTGACTTCCTGGCCAGCAAGGCATGCTTTTGAGGGGGGCGGGGGTATTAAAACCATAGTCTGAGAGCAGGCTGCAGGAGGCATTCTGGGTAACGGTGCACTGTGGGTAGTGGGTCTGCACGCAGGTCCTCCACTCACACTCTCAACACTCCCACCCCCAAACCTCAGCCAACCTCTGTAGTCAGCGACCAAGGAAATTATTTCAACATCCGATGCGCTTAACAAAATTCTGAAAAGAAAAAAAACACAGCAACACAAGGTCAATTAAAATGTGACTGACAGTATTTCACTCGGCCGAGGCTTACGGGGAAAAGCATGATGCGACAAATACTATGCGGATGAAGTAGCGCACAAAGTAAGTCTTAAAGTATGTGCAAAGCTCTTCTGTGAGAAATAGCGAGACTGGAGCCACTCTGAAGGAAACCAGCCACATAATAACCAAAGTGAACCGCAGAGTGCGATATGCAGGGCTATTTTTAGCTTCCAAACACAAATTCAGCTCCCCAGTAAATTCAGAACTGTGCACGTGACTGCAGAAAGCAGCACAGAGTCGAATTGCATCACCTGGCATCCTGACCTGACCGTACGCGGCCTGTCCCGCCAGGCCTGGCAACGGCACACCGTTGGATCATGGGAACAGACTGAAGTCCCTGGGTTAAGAAACACCAAGCGGTTGCAAGATTCCAGCCACAGAACAGCCATGCTGGGGGTGTGAAGCAGGGCCATGGAGACACCAGACCCAACCACAACTGCTAGTGTTCACATGCAAGCAGTAATTAATCAGAAATGACCCATTTAAATCCACACATCACAAATAAAGAGAGACCAAATCCTTACAGAAAAGTAGTTCGGCTTATTTTTAGCCGTAAGACCTGGCGTTGATAATAATCTGTTTTTGTTTATCTGTTTCTTATCCTCTACAAGTACTATGGCAGCATGAGGATGGCAGCAGCTTTAAGCAGACCGCCGAGTCCTGAAAGGTAGTCTAAACCAGTATTACCAGTTCTCACCTCTGCACTGCCTAGTGCCACAAGAATAACCCCACGCCTGACATCCAGATCCTGTCCCGCAGCCCATTTCTGATTCTGGATGTGACACTTCCAGGCCCTGACACCGGTTCCAGCCTCTAAGGGGGCTGAATCGGAGAAGCTGGAACAAGATATCAATGGCTTCCTTCCTCTCCTGGGAGCGTCTGGAGGAGCGTGGGGCAGGCAGAGACCCGTGGGGCCAGCCTTTAAATAGACCGGCAGACGCCCCACTCCCCCCCGCCTGCCCGCCCACACACACACACACACACACACACACACACACACACACACACACACACACACACACACACACACACACACACA
>JAAGVU020000015.1:367356-399457 GCA_011763525.2 Mormyrus iriodes | reverse complement strand
CAAAAAAACATGGTTTTAGCAAATAGAGCAGACATATCGGCCCCACAATGTAAGGCAAACCTGTACCCCCCCCCCCCCACACACACACACACACACACACACACACACACACACACACACACACACACCCACACACACACACACACACCGTCCTGCCATTGACTCCCAGCAGTTCCCATAAACAATAGAGATTCCAGCAGCCCAGCTCCCAGCTGTGCTAACCTTCCAACATCCACAGTTAAACACAGATTCCCCCAAAACCAGCAGGATCTGACAGCCTGGGCCAACCCCCCCACGCCCCCTCGAGAGACTGGCTGTGTGCAAGCTGAGAGAGGAACACTAATGTGTTGTGCGTCACCTTCCACGCAACACTCTCTCATAACTGAATTCTGCAGAACCCGTGTTTGCCCTCACTATAAAATCAGTTACTGCACAAAGATTTATGGCTAATATGATTTCAATCAGGGTCCCGACGGTTTTGCCCAATATCTGACGCAATGGAAGCTACACAGTTTCACCATCTATACGCCTTTAGATTAGAATCTCTCGATCTCATGAGAAGCACCATCATGTCCTCTGGTTCACCTGGGCATCCCTGATCCAGACCTGGCCATTAATTAGTCTCAAACACCTGTGACGAAAAGCATTCCTGTGGGGCACCCCCAACCCGAGGGGTCATCTGTCACGGGTTAATAAAGTTGTGACAGCTTTTCCACTGCCTATCGGTGCTCCTTGAGTGGAGGTCAGAGAGCAAAAGGCATCACTGTGTCGTACCTACCCAGCGTAGCATGCAGGGATCCTACACAAGGTCACCAGGCAAGACCTGAGAAAACAGTCCAGCCAAAAAAATGGAACTACAGGGCATTTCAGGGTGAGGTGATGCCACCTGCACAAACCTAATAACACTTCACTGAAGTACAGGGTGGAAAAAGGTGATTTTAAAAATAACGTGTGATTCACCTTCACTACAACCTGGCGGGCAGGCTGACATAAACGAACGCCAAGTCACATCCTGTTGTTGTGTAAGATGTTCAAAGGCACATCAGGACTCGCTTAGGGCTCCTCCGAACGGCTGGGTGATGCGGAGTCGCGTGAGGCCGCCTAGGGGCCCGCGCTGCCAGGGGCAAGGCACGTTCACTCAGACGCCACCTCCATATCCGTGCCAGCTCCTCCCCGCCGATTTTTTCACATCATCTGCCATGACAGCATGAAAGGCACCGACGATTCAAACAGTCAAGAATGATACTTAAAAAAAAATAATTATTTTCTGTGGTGTAAACAAACATGCAGCGACTGCAGGAACTGAGATAATTTTACTGCTATTTTCACCACAGGAAAGTTGTGCTTTAATACCGGGTTAGTAACATGACAATAATGAACAGGTTTCACCAGTATTAGCTAGGCGACTGGGAGCGGAAGAGAGGCTAGGGTCCCTGCAGAGATGTAAACCAGGGGCGGGACCACAGGCCCCAGAATAAAGCTGATTGGTCCCAGCAGTGCCCTGCCCCGTCACTCTCCAATTCAAAACATATCATTGGCTAATGATAAGGTTGATCTCACAGTATGAATTATGGTCCCTCTAATGCCCCCTACCTTAAAAATCCTACAATTGACCATGTGTCCACAAAGTGACACATAGCAGTGCCATAGCTTAAAAATGATGAGGTATAAGACCAAAAGCAGAACCTAGATATTAGAATGGATGCAAAACAAGGGAAACCAACAGACAGCCAGTGTCAAACTAGCATTGCAATACCATGGCTCTCAAATAGCATTATTTTTTCTTCCCTTTTGCAGACATGGGTTGGTTAAGGAAGACCTCAAGAAGTTCTCGCAACAGAAGCAGTGAGGGAGGGAATAAGGGACCCAACACGTCTGCAGGGGAATGGAGCATGCCGTCGATGTGAAGGAGGAGGAGTTAAACTTGGAGGAGAGGGCTGCCATCTGTGGAAGGTGCTGGAGTATTCATATCATGCCTCAATTTACATATTTCCATGGTAATCAGCCCCCTCTGATACCACCAGTCTGAAATTACACCACAAAGGGACAAAAATCATAAACTATATGAACTATAGCCATTTACAAACACAGGCAGAAGCATTAATGTGTTCAGTTGGTGTCCGTCAGTTCTCATAAGCCTTAAATAAGTTTAATGTTTAGATTCATAACCAGTTTAACCCAACCAAGTGTGAACTATGCTAAATTTTCCAGAAGAGATGCAAAAAATCCCACCTCACAGCTTACAAGATCAGCCGATGGTAAAAATATCTAACGTGGTGTTTTGCAAAACAAGGCCTTATATTTCCTGTTTCCAGTGTCGCCGTATCTGTGGAAGGCTTCCCTCTCCCATTGCTCAGTGCCGCTCGACCTTGAGCGACGGCACAGGCCTTCCCCCCTCTATGCGCCCACTTCCTGTCCAGAAAGGAGACACTTCCTCTGCAGCTCGCACCGACCCAGGAGACTTCCTACAGCCGGGTGAAGGATTCCCACAGGAAACGACCTCATTTCCTTCCACGCTTGTCCTGACTGGTCCTCGAGGTAAGCGGCTTCTGCTACTTTCTCCCTCCTGGTTTCCCAATAGCCCCCCACTAAAAGCTAAAAGCTAAAAGGCACAGCCATGAACAGACCATAAACACGGCTCTGCAGAACAGTTCTGAAATAAGTCGTGCTGATTAACTGCTAAGGGATAGCCATAGCCAATAAACTAAGGGAGAACTGAAAATCCCTCACCCTATAAAGCAAAAGCGAAGGGAACAAGGCCATTTGGGGATGTGGGGCTGTCCTGCTGCAGAATAAGGGAAGTACTGTCCCTTTTTCCATTCTCCTTGAGACAAAATTGCCTGAAGAAAGAGAATAGTGGACAGGAAGGACAATTTTCCCCAAAGCTGCACTACAGCATAGTGCAGTGTTCCTTTCAGGACAGATATAAATATGCCCCAATGATATCTTCCTCCTCCACGGCAGGCTAGCAAGCCAAACAGTCGATAGCAAGCAACCACTTCCATTAAACGTAAAAGATGCATCAATCAATACCGCATCAACGGTAGCTAGAATTAAGATTTCTCCCTATAATATTTTCTTTAAGCATCTTCGTCGGCACTGGCAGAATGAAAGGCTCGTTCATCTAACAACGGCCTGTTTGCTGGGAGGACGCTACCGCCGAGAAATGCAAATTAGCTACACAATGGCGAGCCCCCCCCAAAACCCCCGGCCACCCCCGCACTCCACTTCTGACAGGCACACAGCTTACAGTCTTACAGCCCCCCAAGGATGCCCCTGCTGAGTGTTACTGGAATTACGTCTCCATTTATCGCAGTCCCAGAGTGGGCTGTCCCAGATCATGAAAAGAGAAAAAAAGTATGAGAGAGCACACAAAACCCTCTGCTTCACGGGGGAATGATTTTAGCTTTTCTTCGAATGCGACTTTTAAAATACAGGATGGGAGCGAGCAGGAGGCTAGCTACCGGTTTCTCCGGCTGCCCTACAACACGTTGTCAACAAATTCTGGCTGGCTGAATAGCGGGCGTCGTATCACCGCCCCTTGCCGTTGCGTCACGAATCTCCCCTAGTATATCCGAGCTTCATGATTTTCAATACGGTTCCACTCAGTGGTGAGGAGGCGGTGCATGGCTCAGTGGGATGAGCCTCTGGGCCAGAAGATCGCTGGTTCAAGCCCCGACTGCAGCAGAATAATCACATGTCCACTGCATGTCCCTTGAGCAAAGGCCCTTATCCCCCAAAAATGCTCCAAGGGAACCAGATAAATGGCCTGAACCCTGCGCTCAGACCCCAAGCTTCGCTCTCTACTGTATATATGTGTTTATGTGTCTCCAAGAGGAGCATGATGGGACATGCAGAAAGATGCATGCCGATGTACTTATACAAATAATGAATAAAGGATCATTTCCATCTCATTATCTCACTTTCTTCCGAGACTCCACATTTATAGATGCTTGCCGCACCGTTGCCATCAAAGACAATCATATGAGCCACAGAGAGTAATGGACAGCTCCAAGATCCCCAAAGCATAACGTTTTTACACTTCGGAACCTGAGAGAGCTGTGTCCCCTCCCTCTGCAGAGAGCTGAGCACGATCCCACACCCGTCGTCTAGCCATGGACTGATTCCTCCAACCTTGAAGATGCATGATGGCGCTAGACGTTTCTCCTGGGTGAGTGGGTATGACCAGTGGGACCATGGGAACAGACACGCTCACGGTGTGGGCATCGGGCAACGTGCAGCTGGTAAATAAAGGTCAGCGCCCATGTCAGTTACTCCCTCCCTCAATTGCCCAGAATCCTCTGGGCTGAGACAGACAGTTTCACTCTGCAAATCCACATGCACCTTTCTGGGTTAAAGTGGCGCAGTCATGCTTGTGATCCTTCTGTGAAGACCGCATGCATTAAACGCTTGTGAAACGTCCTATCCTGACACCCCACGGAAGCTGCTACTGACAAGGGTTTTATTTCTCCAGGCTTTTTCATCCAGGAATCAGGCTTAATTGCCATTTTGATGCCAGCAGTTATTAATGCTTCTCACGTAATCCTGCCAATTCGCTGAACACAAGCTTCAAAGCCACAGCACACTGGACACAGTCCAGTCACTCAATCCCAGCACCAATTATCCCAGCAAACAAGATAACAGAAAAAGGGGCACTGTATAAACCAAACGGTATGACACGTATTTAAAACAAATGAACTAATATTAGTTACATACATTGTATATATATCACCTACCGATTTCACCTTATAAAAAAGTCTGTGATACAACACAGTATAAGTTATGAAACTGGTGGAACTGAATACTGTAGTTTCAGCGTAATGTTACATTAAACCCTTTCGTTAGATTTCCAGGGGATTCTGAACAGTAGTACTTACTATTGTAGTCGTCGTGCAATCGGATGACTGCATTTTGGCAGTAAATAGTACTTCTAAGTAGCCATTTAGCTATTTTACGGCAGTCAACTGGCATTGTCAAGTTTATCTTTGAAAATGTCAGATACCAAAAAGAAAATTACAAATTACATCCTTATTATATAAATGAATTATGATCATATCACAGAAATGGTGTCAGATTTGAAGAACGATAATTCGTTTGATCACCCAGCAGCTAGCTGACGCTGTACATTGTGTACCTTGCGGAGACCCTTCATGTTTCCAGTGATGTCTGGCAGACCCCAGAGCGCGTTCCTGTTGGAACACATTTACTCATGCGTGTGACCTGTTAACGCGACCGCATGGGTGAGCGAGCGTGCATCTCAGTAACCACGCCGGCTGTACTGGGTCTGAGCTTTGCCAGCGACCATCACAGTATTGGGTAAAGATGAAACAGACTTTCAACTAGGTCACCTGTGATCTGTGTCCCCAATGCCCCCCGATGATGTGACATCGGTCACTAGGGTGACAACCTAATCCATGTCAGGGGGACACTGAGCTAGGACAGCTGGATGAGTCTTTCAATCAAGGAAACAAACCAGTAAAAGCACAAGATGAATTTAACTAATTAACCAAGAACAGGAGCCTTTCAGTTTTAAAGTAGTTTGTACAACCTGAAGTAGCTTATAGTGTCCCCCTCCCCGACATGAATTAGGTGCTCACCCTATTGGTCACCCTTCATTAGCAAACACACATGTGCACACGCCTGGAACATCATGCTATTACAACACCTAACCTGGTACCATTTACAAAACCCATATTATACTATGGAGGGGACAAAATCCAAAAGTGTGTCCATCCAGCAACACTAATATTGGAGAGATCAGCACCGTAAACTTAAGCGCTGTGTCATTTACGACGCACCACGAAGTGTATCATACTGCTGTGATACACTGAGTAACATCGTGGCACCTTGCATGGGAAGAAAGACTATACAGGACTTGTAGACCATGCATCTACCCTGATGCTCTAATGCTGTTTGATGTGCTTATCTCACATTCTGACATCACTAGTGGAAAGAGGCTTCACTTTCAAAATACTAACCAGGCTTACTCAGTTTAGACGTCCTACTCGACCAATAACAGCGCTCCCCACGTCCTTTTGGATCCACAGCTGCTGACATTAACGCGTGTGTCCGACTTCCACCTCGGCTCCGCCGAGTTTCACCACGTTCTTCAGCCCACACTTGAATTTTCATATTTGAATAAGCGGGGAAGATAAAAATAACAATGAAGCCAAACAAAGGGTCATTCTTGGAAATACAAGGACCAAAGTGACCTTGCAACACACCACGTACAGGCTTCCCTGCGATCGGATTCCTCCAGACTGTTTTCTGCTCAGAAGTATTTTCGGAGGTCCCTTGCTAGTGCTTTTCCAGTAGCGTTACTGAATTTTATTGCTTCTTCGAAGAAGAAAGTTGTCTTTGGATTTAAGTCTTCAGCATTTTTTACTTATACCTCATGGAGAGCGCTCAACATGGGACACTTTAGGCTTCGGGCCATCGCAACGTTCACGTCACGGTCTGTTTATCGGGGATACGGTCTTCCCCCTCTCTGTCCGTTCAATCAAACGCAGCTGGTCATTAAAATCACCTGCTTGACGGTGTTTGGGTGGGCCAGCCACGGCCTAACAGGCTAGCTCCACAAACACCGGCGTCTCGATACGGGAATTCCGGCGCGCCCAGGTGTTACCTTATTTACCGTCTGGAGTGTGCTCATAGCTCAACTAGGAGCAGCTTCCAAGAGGTCAGAATAAGATCACCAGGCAAAACTGAAACACCGTAAGACAAATGTTTTTCAGAAGTGTTGGCAAACAGGGTGGGGCTGGCGGTCCCAAAAGCGACTGCAGCACTTACCCGCACCAGAGAGGGTGCCATGCAGGAGCACGCAGCCTTCACCAGTTTCAGGCACTTCTCATGGGACATGAAGTTGCACACTGGGGGAGGGAGAGGGACAAACTAAATTAGGCACTTCAAGCAAGACACAAATCATCATCAAGCCATCAACTGTAAAAAAAAAAAAAAAACCTTGGGGGTCAAAACAGACATTGAAGGACTTGTTCTGCTGAGTCTGGGATTTGATCTGGCAACCTTCAGGTTACAGGCACAGCATCCTAACCCGCCGAGTCAAACACACCGCCCCCACAATTGGGGAAACACCAGCAGCAGGTTTGGCCCATATGTACATTCTGATGACTGTGAACGTCTGTTCATTAACATACTAGCGAACCCAAAAATCCAGGCTTCAACCTGGCAAACCGGTACCCGGCCCAGCAGCAGCCCCCCAAAGCCTGGATGGAAAGCAGCAGGCTCAGAGCAGGGACGATGGATTTCAGAGGAACCATAGGAGAAAGTCAGGGGGGAAGCAATTACTCCTGCCAGGGGAACTAAGTAATTTCAGTTATTCCTGCCCCTGCTCTCTGTGGGCCTAGTAATGTGGCTCACTGGTGAGACCCCAGAGCCCAGAGGGGGTCCTTGCCACCCCCCAGAAAGCAGCCTTTTTCTCTAAGATTTAATTACACCTTCTTTCACCTATTCAAACAAGCGCACAGCTAACAGGGCTGTGCGGAGAAGGTTGGGGGCAATAACGTGCTAACATGCTAATATATACAGCATTAGGAGTTTCTATCACACTCCCTACTGCTGATGTGGAGCAGTTGGGATTCCCTGAAAGATAATCCAGCTTCCTAGTTATCAAAGGCCCTTCCTGGGGTTACCACTTCCTTAGATTAAAAACAAAGGCTGAATCCCAAGCCTGTGCCGGGGATGAATCTGTTTGAAGGGCAGGACACGGCGTTTCCCTCTGTAAAGGACGGAGGCTGATCTCTCTCAGCGGCGGGGGCCCTTAGGCGGACTTATCACTCAGCATGACAAACGGCCTTCTAGTTAATTAATGTTGAGCCTCCACTGATGAGCGAATGGGGGAGACATCACTGGGACCCAGAAGTGTCACTGAGCCCAAAGCAGGACAGCCACCAACACTGCGCAATCTGGCCCTGCCCACTTTATGTCAGGCTGTGAAAATTTGCTTATTACCCAGGACTTGGGCCTCTATAAGCCCATAAAGCATGCAGACCACATACTATTTACCTGATAAGGGTCAAGAGGCCTCACAGAGTCACGACAGAGCTCTGGCTTCCGTGCTCCGCTCTCATGCTTTGCAGCCAAGAGACAGACCCTGTTCACAATACTCAAAGAACCCCCCCCCCCCACCCCAGGCTTTGGCATCCCCTCCTTTCGGCGAGCGAGCCGTTGCCATGTCAACCACGGGAGTCAATCACGACTCAGCTGCGGAGCGTTACACAACAGCAGCTCCGTCGCTGTCTGCCTAGCAACACCGTCATGGCGACTGGACATCTCTCGCCGGAGCCCCGCCTCCTCGCCAGTTATCGACGAAGCTCAGACGCCGGCCTCGCCGCCGTCCCCAGAGAGCCACTCCGTGTCGTACTCCAAAGCCGTCCATTTTCTCATCCTCGCTCAGCTCCCAGGCCAAAACTTGGCACGCTCATGTCAAACTCTGCCAATAAGACTTTAAGGAGCCACTTCTGCATTTTTTCTGAGGGCTTTTGATTCCTATAATTAACAAACCACCACATCTGAAGGTGAGAGCACAGAGCAACACAACCCAGCTCCAAGCTGCAAGGCCGCACATGTGCGCAAACATGCCAGTTACACCACCCCTCCCAGAAACCTGGATAACCTCACCTGACAGAACTGACCTCAAACCCCTCACTGTACACACCTATAAATCTACATCCAGCCTCCGCAGTCAGTCAAGAGCAGCTCAAACTTTAATCTAAGGGGCAGAGAGATCAGGGTGTAGAACATTCCAGATATCTCAGCCACGAGACCATAACCGAAGCCACCAAAGCCATCGTTTGCTGACAACCGATAACCTCTAAACTTGATGTCAGCGGTGTGGCCCGTATAGAGGGCGGTGGCTTGCCACAAAATCTTCCAGCCGGCCATAAAAAGAAGAAGAGCGGCTATGTGTGGCCCCCTGGGGCCCTGGACGAGAGGAGAGAGCCGCGGTTTTGGATTACGGTAGCAGGTCAGCAGTGAATCCAGGTAACACTGACACCGCAAACGTGATCCGCACACTCCCCCCTCCACAGTCGAGAAGACATCGGACAGGGAGGCTGAGATGCCCCCAGCCTCATGACGAGCTAAATGAGATTAGTGCTTCCCGCTGTCAGGCGGCTGTCGGGGATACACGGCCAACAGGACTGCTCCTGATCGCTTGGAGGTGCTCCCACTCACTCCACCGAGGCTGCTGATCGTCTCCCGCGTCACGGCGGGATGGAAACAGGGCACAGTGAAATATACAGAACACAGGCGTTCAGGGATGACTGAAACCGCGGTCATTTTGCTGGAGCTGATGTCTGTCGTGGCCATAATAACCCAGCAAACTGAAAACTTCAACATCAACATCAATGTTCGACTCCTATAGACTGGAGACTTTTGTTAAAACCATCTAAGACATGCCCACTTCCCATCAATCGGACCCCTAACATCAGCACGGGCCTTTAAGTACTCCCCATTAGATCTTTTCTTTAACAACAAACATGGTCATGATTTTTTTAAGCCAAAGATATTTCAAGCCACCCTGTTATATGTTGTGACAGACCAGACCTTCCTGACTGCGCACCATATGCTCCTTCGTAATAAAATTATGCCAAAGGGGGAAAATGCTGTAAATGTAGTAGAAACCGATCTCCCCAAGAGTCCAAGGAATAAATAAAAGGTAATCTGGTGTCTGACTAAGGGTCCATGTCGCACTCATGTGCATGTTCACTGCGGGTGACAGGAATGATAAGGCAGGCGTGGCCGCAACCACAGCGGCAGTTTGTAAGGTGGGGCAGATGTGTCCAGAGAAGGAGTGCAAAGCTGAACAATGCTGCACATGGAACTCCTGAAGGACCACTGCGTTATCCCGCATACATCCCCGGATTCCTTAACCGCCAAACGGGACTCCATCCAGCCCATCACACTGCTTACAGAAAGACCCGGAAAG
This sequence comes from Mormyrus iriodes, assembly GCA_011763525.2. Classification (NCBI taxonomy): domain Eukaryota; kingdom Metazoa; phylum Chordata; class Actinopteri; order Osteoglossiformes; family Mormyridae; genus Mormyrus; species Mormyrus iriodes. The sequence goes on along the minus strand of JAAGVU020000015.1, from coordinate 389,511 downwards.
TCCAACATTCTGCAACACCTGCAAAAGTGTGAGCTAATCAGGACAGTAGCTCTTCTGAAAACAGTGGCATCTGTACCTATGCCCTGTAATAAAAACATCCCAGCTAAATTTTTCATAAATTTCATTGTCATGACTGGTTTCCCTACACCAAAAAACACACTGGCTCATAAAAACAGATCTTGCGTGTAACAGTCCAGAGAAGCCAGAAAAATCTATTTGTATGTCATCTGTATGTATTCTTGCAACATTTTTAATATATAAATCGCTGTCCTCATTTACTGCACAAGACACCCGACTTAAATAATTTATATCCCTACAGTGAGTTAAACGCATCACATTTTGTCAATGCATGCAGCACAACAGGTAATGCAAACACAACCAAACCCCTTTTGGTGCCAGAACGACAAATTGTACGAAACTCCTTTTCCTCTGTCTATCTACGCAAACAAACTAGTTTTGTCAATGAGCGAGAACTGTAGTGGACAAGAATGAAAGGAGGGTGTAGGCCTTCTGTGCTTCGGAGCCTTGCTCATTCAACACACTGTGGTTCTGCCCTGTCTGAATACACAGGCCACACCTGAGAAGATGGGGCTGTGGATGAGGGTGTGTGAGGGAGGTAGGAGTATCTCTGGAGATCTGGGCTTCCAGGACTGACCCACCAGAGACGGGTCTCACTACATGACAGAATGACACATTCCAGGCTTCCTGCAAGGGACATTTCTCCACCAGCTCAGATCTATTGGTAAGCTTAGCAGGCCATATGGGTGAGGCTGGTAAATTTCTGCCAGGACAGAAGGTTTCCTACTAAGATTAACTCCTAATGAAAAGAAAGCCAGGGCAATTACCCTCTCAGCAAAGAAGGAGAGGACAGCCCAGAGCAAACTTCTAGGCACACTCGTTACGCAAGTGCAAAGCCCTTTCGTGGGTGACTCCCATCTTGCCGCAACACGCTGTCCTACGTTTAGTCAACGTGAGAGTCACATTTATGGGGAAACTGCAATCGTGAGTATCACAGCACTGTATCTCACAACCACCGCGGCTCGAGCCGACATTTCATCTTCGGCAAGAAATGGGTCCGACACATATGCAAACACCCCAAGCAGATCCACATTTATTCAAGTCACAATATGTGGGAATAGGAGAAAGTGATCCATACATAACACACTTCCTTACAGAAATATCAATTTGCATAAAGACAGATAAAAGGGAGGGAAAAAACAAGAGATATCCAACGCAAGTGTGAAATCGGGGCTTCGGTACCTGTTTAAACCCACTGTTTGGTGTAATATATACAAATTGTATCTAGTTTACTAGAAACTGTAACAGTTAACTATTGTTAATCAACATTTAACAAAGAGAAAGCGCCGAAGGCTCACCTTCGCACAGGAAACCGACCAGCCCCCATATAAAATCGCTGCAGTGGTGGCAGAAGGTGGGCTTGGTCAGGGTCACCCTCCTGAAGCCGTGTCCCGGTCCGGCCAACCGGCACCGCGCTCGGGCTCCCGGGGACTGCTGCGCCTTCCTGCGCCCCGGCGGCGGGCTGGAGCTGGGGCTGCCGCCGCCGTCCCCCTGCTTCTGCCGGCTGCTGTCTGCCATGCCGCGCCGAAAGAAACAATATATACACACAATGCCTATTCGCCGCCGAAACTTATTCGTTTAGATACAAATTGTCGTCTTTGCTCATGTATGAGTTCACCGCGATGTAAATAAGTGTCAGTGTGCGCTCAGCGCCGCACACCGGTATCTTATCAGATGCCTTGCGTTTCCTGACAGCTAGGCTAGGCTAGGCTAGGCTAACGCCGTGTTTCCTAACGGCTGTCTAGGCTAGGCTAGGCTAAGCTAACAGTCCACCGCGGCTCATGACCGAGAGCGAGCCGAGCGTCGGCGCGCCGGCAAGCCGCGAAAGCCGGACCCTTCGGTGGCAGCGAGTACCCGTCCAGAGTCCTGAGCCTTTACGGTCCGCGACACGAGAAGCCGAACCGCCCGATACGGCCGGTTAATCGGATCGATGTCGCCGGGGTTAAGTGGAAGAACTGCCGCCGCTGCCGGAGCGGAGTCTCCGATCGAGGGGAGGAGATCGCGAGGGATTTCAGCGTGCTGGGGATAGTCTCCTCAACTGGGAGAAAGTCATGAAACGCCAGATCCTCTTCAAAAGTTTAAGGACGGATGGACTAGGAAGATAAAAAGAAACGAGTGCATTGAAAGAGTTTAGGTCCAGGCTGGTTACGGGGAAATGAAGAGCGCTGTGGCGTGCAGGAGCGATGACAGGCACATTACTCCCGGCTCGTCTGGCTGCTCTTCGCTGGCGGGCACGGAGTTAAAAAACAAAGCAAAACAACAACAAAAAACGGTTCCCCGGCTTTCCTCCTTTTAAAACGTCAAATATAAGAAAGGCATATTATCTTCTGGACATCAGATTTACCTTCCAGTTCTTTATATTTTTATCATTGTAATAATTTGTTTATTTGGAAGGGGGGGGTCTAGTTGCTTTGCTCCACTGCAGATGCTGCCCGAGCCTCTTCTCGAGCCAAACGCGCAGCAGCTTCCGCCCCCAGCCCGCTTTTAGGTCGATCTCGCCCTGATCACCGCTTCTCCAACCAGTCCACGTCCCCAGACTGAAAGCACGATTCTGGACTGATCCAGGCTGTGTGCATTGCTGCTTTTCCACTTCAATACCTGCCAGTCACTATACCACCTTCCCTTTCCATCCATCCATCCATCCTCCCCGTCCTCCAGCCCTCCTCCCTTCCCGGACCCGCGTAAGGAAATCATATGCGGGGATTCCAGTTCAAACACACACCCAGTGCATTGATAGTGAATGCGCTTTCAAACACCCACTTGTAACCTGACTAAGACATTTGACAAAGCGGAGACACATTTCCTCCCCCCCTTGCCAGCAAGGTGTCTTTTTGTTATTCAAGGTGATAAAAGGAAAGTCCGGTGGTGATGGGAGTTTCGCCCAATAAAAGGTGGACCTCGCAGCACCGCTGGCCGCCTTTGGGAAAACTGCGCAATTCGATACGCCGCGGCTGGGAGTTAAATGGAAAACATTTCCCGATTGCTGTCGTCTGCGGATTTATGATTTTCCTTGCGTCCTTACATGGCTTTACCACACCAGACTTATGCATTTTTTCAACATAATATAAAGTCCATGGTTAGTTTACGTGGCACAAACAGACATTTCAAAACAAAAAAAAGTAAAAATGCTACAGTCAGTTTTTTTTTCTTAACGTTACTAATATGCCGATTATTGGAGCATTTAGCCGTTATTTACGTCTGTCTCGGCCACAAACTGTCACCTTTCATATTTATGCCCAGGACAAACCTAAAAATACATCGCAATACCAAAGTAAAGTCACACTGACAACGTACAATGCGGACAGTGGGGTCAAAGGCCACAGTGTTTTTCTGCGAAAGGAATCTGCTTGAGTTGAGAGTCTAAAAATAGTCCAGCATCCTGTACAGTACTACTGCTGCCTGGGGTGGGGTATTAACGACGTCACTATAACCAAAAACCACGTCATTAAAACCACCTTTCAACAGTATCTCTCCAAAAAAATATATAAACTTGCTTTTAAGAACTTTTAGTTCTGGGCATCTCTATTCATCTGTCTTATAAAGGTCACTTCCCGTTGTAACTTGCTTAAAACAGTTTGTACTGTAATCGGAGCCTTTAATTAACCCCGTGTGTGCCATTTTAGAATGAAAAGTGGCCAGTTCTTAACAAATCAAACATCCAGTGTCAGATGACTGGTAATATCACAATTCACAATGAGAAACGATTATTCATAAGATTCATGTGACAGGAAATGTGATATTTGTTAGACAGCTTGTCCATCAATTCATTTCCCAGCCAATTCATTCCATCATCCTAGTTGGAATTTGTCAATGTTTTAATGCATCAAGTGACTCACTGGGCGTCAAATATAATGTTTAACTTCACTTTCCTGCACAAATAAACTTTACGTTGTCCATCCTTTATGCTCAACTATTTTAATTGTTACTTTTTTTAGATGGTGAGGCGAGAAACTACCCGATTATTAGTTCGCTTAGGACAGTAGAGGTTTTAAACTTAAAACATTTTTTCTGTCTTTTGATTTTGGATTTTGATACAAAAGCACGGTGCTTCCTTCATTTATGCCTTCTCCAGACATATTTTTCGTAAACTTATAAATTAACTTCAATAACAGATGTAACAAATTACCAAAGAATTCCAAGTCCCCGTTGCTGCTTGGCTCCATCTAGTGGCGGTTTCGATGCCACGCTATACAATGACAGTGAATGACGATCCTCTGTTCTTAAGAACCAATTAAATAAATTAGCCCAAACATTTAAATATTTACAAGCTTTTCTAAGTAAGATGTACTCTGCATCCGAACACTGCAGCTGATTTAAAGAGCTAATAATACTGAGTACCCAGAGCACTACAGTAAAATAAACCCAAAGAAGATCAAAAGACAGGCCACTCCTTTAGCGGCCAGCCGCTTATCAGGGGCTGATTACCCGAATCAGTAAACCAGTGGCAGCCAACCATTACAAAGACCAACCACCCCCCCTACACACACAAACACACACACACGCACATTCCTCAAGAGAGCAGTCCTGTAATTGCCTGAAAGGGCATTTACAACCCCTTTGCCCTATCCAAATCCTTAATAACCCCCTTTAATTGAAAAACGACCCATCAATTATAGTGATCATGTTCACTATTTTCACCTTTATTTATATCTGCATTGTGAATTCCTAAAATGAATTATAGTATTATTTAAATAGCAAAGTAGCAGAGTCACTTTATTAGGAGGGATTGATGACAATATTAAACTGGACCCCTCTCCCACAATGTTTCTGTTCGGATTAAATCTATTTTGAGTGATGTAATTTCACCTCTGTCTGTCTGTCTTTTTGTGTTTTGGCCCAAGGTCAGGTGCACTTCCAGATCGTCACTCGGGGAAAATCCAAAAACCTGTTTCCAGTTTCCTGTATTTCAAATGCGGGGGAGGCTGGCGTAAAGGGAAGGTCACCACCAGCAAGTTCAAGGAACAAGAAGTGATTCTTGGAACACAGCTCATTAATAGTGGCATCCCGTGTGCAGGGTCACCTCCATCATGTGCCCTAAGCTGCCTGGGATAAATTTCAGTCCCACAATGACGCTGCTCAAGATAAACAGTTAGAAAATGGATGGACAGATGTCGTATTGTCGTATATCAATGCCTAACCACCCACACGATTTAATGCGGTGATTCTTAACCCGATGTCAGGGACTCCCAGACGCTCCACATTTTTGTTCCCTCTCAGCTCTCTGTGAGACATTTTATACCCCCAGTAGGAAGCTGAGAGGGAGCAAAAACACTGATTGCTTGAGGGTCCCCAAGGACCAGTTTGGAAATACGTATTTAAGTAATCCTTATATAAAGTGATTATTACTAACTGTAAATTTAGGGCTGTATATTTTCTAAGAAAATATTTTCTAAGAAAATATACTGGCGGCATTTATATGATTTTGGAATAACGGTTTTGTTGGTATTTAAGCAGAGACAATAAGGATGAAAAACTAACTATACCAAACTAAACTCATAACCCTACAAACCAGGACCCTCGTGAAAATGATTCTTTTTCAAAATCAAATCATCGGAAGTCAAACTTGGCCGTCAAGTGCAGAAAACGTTTCCTTCTAGTAAACAGATCGAAAGGATCTGAGATCAAGCCTGTTGATGCGAGGAAAAGTAAAACACAAATAAAGCAAATATAATGCGTCCAATATCAAAGATGTGCTCCACCCTGTGAAGGTCCCATCTTAGATGCAGCTCATTAAATTATATTTCCAATTTTTTATTACTAACGCTGCAAAGAAACTATTATACATCAACTGACTGAGAGTCAAGCAGACTTGTAACTTTACTATGTACGAGAAATGAATACAGATGAAGGGTCGCCATCCGGAGGGGAAGAGGCCCAAACCAAGCTCTAACAGAATCCGTCGTCTGCCGTTACGCGGGTGAGTTTCCTGGCCAGGAATTCAGTGTTGGTCATTTAGGCCACGGATACTGGAACGGTTTCTCCTCTGGCATGTGGAAAGAAATGGAACAGTGCTCTCCTTACTACTGCACAGAGATTAATAAGGTGCATGCCTGTTGTTACTCTCTAGTTTGGAATTCTACTGGAGCATTATGGGAGAAGGGGAAAGAGTTTTATGTTTGGAACCCTGCTTTCCTAGACTGCATTGATCCAGAAAGTTCTTTAAGTCTTCCAGTCTCCTTCATTTCCTTTACCTCCACCTTTCCCAGTGACTTCGCTTTTACAAAGGGCCGGTGAAGGCAGTCAAGGGCCAGCAGGCAGCATCTGGGTGGGCCGCTTCACATCTGTGTGAGTGTAGATGGAGGAGGTCCGAGACCGCTGGTCTGTCCTGCCAGGCGGACGGCCAGCGCAGTAGAGTCAGCCAGGAGGCTGCGTGGTGGGGTAGAGGCAGCCATCCAGGCCGATGAACAGCTCCTCAGTGCCGCTTTGGTCCACCACGGCCTACTCAAGATGGTGAGAGAGATACAGAGTGGGCAGATGGTCTTCACTGAGAGTGCATCTTCACAGAACTGGGAAAGGTAAACGAATGCACAGGACCTTCTCTCAGCAGATGTTGGCACAAAGTAGAAAGGAACGGCAAGTTTTATTGTCACACATCCTGGTTGGTGGAAATTTTGTCTGATGCAGTTGCGCCACATGGTCAGAAATAAGACAGTGTCATACATTTAAAGTTATGTGTAACTTAGCACTTCATTGTGTTATAAAACAGGCTTTGTGGACAACAGAGTGTCAAACATTCAAAGAGCAGGACAAACGCGTCGCTCAGAAATGACTAAATGTGGGTATTTAGTGAAGAAATGGGAATTTACATTTTATTTATTTGGCAGGTGCTTTCATCCAAAGCGATGTACATCTTTGAGAAAGCAGAGCAGGCAGTTAAGTTAAGGGGGTTAAGGACCTTGCTCAAGGACACAACATTGAAATCACTCTGCCGCCCCCAGGATATTAACCAGAGACCTTCTGATCACAGGCACGGCATCCTAACCCACTGAGCTACACACCACCCCAGAATGGATGTATACTGTACATGAATATGAACATAGATTGCATGGTAGGTATTATAATACGCAAGTATTTCAATAATATCAACACAAAGAACAGCACCCATATAAGGAGCATCACTAAGTAGTACTACAGGAATATGATGTCAGCTAATATGGCTGCCCCAGCCCATTCATGTGCAAGACAGGGAATGGCCAGATCTCTTCCATCCTTGTCCTGAAGGCCAACAGCACTTAAAGGCTTTCAGATGTTTGTGAGCAATTACTCAGTTAAACCAGCTGTCTTTATTTGAAGCAGAAAGACCCCTTGATGCAGAAATACGTGTAATTATGTAATTTACTTGTCTGGCAAATGACTTCACCCAAAATGGTTTTCATGTAGTCTATTACTCTGAGCCATCAGCACAAATACTGTACCAGTTGGCACACTTTGGTCCTTGTGCCTGCAGGCTCCTTCAGCTCTCGGTCATCTGTGGTACTGGAGGTTCCCCTGCCCTCTCTCTCCAGGGGGCACCTCCTCCAGGGGGTGCTCTTCACAGGGGGAGCCCTGATGGGGGGCCAGACCAAAAAAAAGACCACTAAATACATGATAATCACTGATGTATCCATTATCACAAACACCAAAATTATCACTTATTGACATCAATCAGAACTGTTAAATTTGTTGCCTATCCAATAGCTTGACATAGGTTTTTCGAACTACAAAGAAAAGGTCTGTTAAAACTGCTATCAATACTGGCTAAAATAAAGTTTAATGCATTTTATTTCATCTAGCTGTCAGTGCTCATAAATACCCGTAGCCATTGCATCCATTGTCAAGGGGATTTAAGAAGCATTTTTGCAATCGCAATGACCAAACCCTAGTTTATCCATATCGTGTGAATGTCCCCTGCATTATTTTTTTATTGGTTTCTGGTCTGCAGCGTGTAATCGTCCTGGTTAATGATGTTTTCTAGGTTGCACACGACACTTTCTCGATTTCTTTCCCACGCGGTAGGAAAGATGCCATCCTTCAGGGGGGAGCCACAGCACCCGAACTACAGACTCGGTTCGGTTTTTCTGGTGATCGATGGGCGGCTGGCTGAAGCACAGATGACTGGAGAGCTCAGGCCCTTGGCAGTCCTTACGGAGAGTCACAAACTCGCAGGAATCTGCGTAAACCGTTCGGGTTACCGGGCTGTATGGTTGCTATGGATACACTCGGTGTCTCTGAGGAACCTGATGAGTTATTCCTGTTTCCAGTCTGAAGTGTCACATGTGGAATGGTTCATTGCGAATCCAAGTCGGTTCTGCACATATTAGATTGTTAATTACAGAACCGGACAGGTTCTGAAAAATGTTTTTATCAGGAACTGTAGTTCTAATACAAAAACCAATTTAAAACCAAACAAAATATGCTGCGTGTCTCATACTGCATATTTGTGTGTGTAATATGGATATGTGTAATAACATATTGTCATTAATAACATGCAAGAAACTTTTCACACTAGAAGTTGTTTCAGTTCCTTTCCTTTCCATCTCTTGGCTTCTTTTTCTAAAACTGCATCCAAGACATGAAGGAGCAGATACTTAATCAGAAATCAGAATTCATTTTATTGCCTAGGTACAGCTGCATGTACTAGCATTTTGTTTTGGCAGTATTGGTGCTTATATTCACAAATAACAGAAGAGCAAGAACAGAAATTAAGAAAAATAAATAAGCAGAAATATCATAATAGAATAAAGAAATAAAATAGTGCAAACTGTGCAATATAATTAAGCATAACAAAACCATGACGGTTTATTAGCAAAGACAAACTCAGGAAAGTGCAGACGATGAATGTCCTCGCGTGACTTTTTAATTATATAAAAAACGAATGAGCTGCATTCCTAACTCTACGCGCGCACTTCATTCATATTTTTGCGAAATACATTTTGACGTTTTTGTTATTGGAGACAAAGACAGTAATACTGAGTAATTCTAAGTGCGTAAGAACCCCACCTACGCAGCATGCACCACCCAGCAGCGCGCGACGAGTGACAAGGGCTCCGGGTCGGAACTAGGAACGGTGCGAGATGGGACGTCTGATAACGTGCTCACCTGTTATACAAACGTCACATTTAACAAACTTAAGAAATTAAAATTAAATTGCTGGTCCCTACAGGCAAAATGCAATTTATTTAGGCACAAGCCACGGTCAGAGACGACGCTGAAGCGTCCGCTGAAGGTTATCGGGAAGAAATACAAAAAAACAGACATACTAATCGCCTTTTGGGGGCGCCCATGCATGCCTCGTGAAAGCGAGATTTCTGGTAAGGTCTTCAATTACTTCATCGACATTGGCTTTCTTTTTGAATATAAATTGTGTTGCATTCAGGGGCGTCTTTACGCCTATTTTAGGGAGCTTTAGTCGGAAATATTAAATTGCTAAAGCAGAATTTAAAAAATCAGACCGCAAAGAGACTTCCCTATCCATCACACTTTTACAGAATTAGTCATAAGTGTATTGACCATCACCAGAGGTACTGCTGCAGTTAATATCAAATATGAACTGCCTGCAATATGGGTGGTGAAATCCATGTACAAAAAAAGCCCAATCATGCTTAAAACGGTGCATAGTCATGACCTGCTCTCTGGGTTGTACTTAGGTGCAGGTCTGGACATCACCAGCCATGGTTTCTTTGACTTGGAGTATTTTTCTGAGTGAGTCACCATGTTGGGACTGAGTGCAGTTAGTGTCCCGGGAAGCCCTCCAGCTTTGGCCAAAGCTTCTCTCTACAGGCTGGTAACAGATGCTTTGCTGTTAACATAACTTTTTTCTTCTACATGTCCCTTTGGAAATCCCCTCAATTAGAATTCTCTCCCACATGGAAACAGAGAAGATAAATAGGAATTAGAGTGATGACAAATTCAAAAGTGTACCATTAGTAACTCGTATATAATAACATTGACTCTGTTATAACAGCAGTGGACGTGTACCAAATCAACAACACATACACTGGGGCTGTGCCCTCAAGGGTCTGCCAAGTGTACCCTTAGCTGTAGGTAATTATACCTTTTAAGGGACAGAAATGGACTCTGAAGAACATTTTTGGACCATTGGGGGTACATTACTGTTGTTTGTACCTTGGGGATAAGGATACAGGCCCAGTGACAAGCAAAGGTACAAATTGTTACCCTCTTTTCTGAGAGTGTACATACTAAACTGAAATGTAGAGTAGTATATAATGTGCCAATGTGTTTTTATAGATGGTGTTTGGGAAGTCCTCTTCCCTCATGGTCCTGGCAGGCATAGTGTTTTAGTGGGACCTCCATTGCTATGGAGCTGGCTGAGATCTTATCTGACCTGGGTTTCAAAATATCCATCATCGTCTGACATGCAGGGTGAGGATGTCCAATAAAGGTCTCCTTGCATTCACTTGGGGTTTAGGGGATTTCGCTTTAGATTACAGAGTGAGATCTCAAGAGTGTCGTCTAGCTGCTATCTGAACAATGTCAATGCACAAAACCACAGAACCAGTCTTCATTCCCCCTTTTCTTATTTATAATGTGTTGATGAGCTTTGACTCTTTAATAAGCGCCATCTACATCAAAGAACTGCAAATCTCTGCTGTGCAATTCAGGCAGGATGTAACAGCAGTTTTATTTCCACATTATAGCAAAATAATTCTGCATGGAACTAATGATTTGAAATGTTTTTCATTTTTAGGATGACAATTAAGAGGGAAAAGGGAACTTTTTTATTATGTGGCACAGTCCCCAGCCCTGGCCTAAGTCCGGGTAGTGCAGATGACCAAAATATTTTTTAAATGAAATTTCATTTGCAAGTACATTGGCATGCTTTATTGAGACATACACGCGATGGAAAGCAAAGGTTGGGGTCAGAGCCTAAGGTCATCCATTTATCCAGGAGCATTTCAGGGGATTATTGGCCCATTGGACATATGACTGTTCAGAGGCCTAACCCACTGAGCTACATGAGGAGCTTATGAGCTGTGTGCCTATTTCTGCCTGAAAACATATATGCAGACCCAACAATGTAGGACCTCAGAAGGCATGATTATGACAACAAACCCTCACACTGCACGTTGGTATTGTCCATGTAATTAAAATTACAACAGCCATACAACAAACCATTACACAGAAAAGCACGACAGATTTTTTTGCTGCAGGAAGACAGAATGAGGGACAGCATCACCAATCTGTACAGAGTGCTCTTTTAGTGGGCCAGACGGATGAAGCTGATAGTTGGCCGTAGTAGGTGAGTCCAATGCAACCTTTCTCCATGTCGCTCTCAAAGGAGTTGCAGCCCATTTTATACTATGCTTGGAAGACTGAACATAAAACCATTTGTTCGTCAGTCCCCATGTAATTACACATTGTGTAGACAAAGTAGCCTCGTTACTATTACACCACCTATCAAATTTCACTCTCCTAGTCTCCCCTCTTGCTCGCTTATACTCCTCCCCTTGGAAAGCACAGACTAAAAAGGTGCTTCCCCCCAGTGGTTAGAGTAAGAATTACGAAGGAGGCCATTTAACAATACAGGAGTTTTTTTTTGCAGTAGTCATTCTTAATATCTTAGAACCTCCATCTTTGATTTGGATTCCAGGTGCAGTTAGAGATATATCCAGAGCAGCAAAGTTAAGCTGACGAGCAAAACAGCCAAGGGCCAAGAGGTGATGGTGATCACCATGGACCCAGAAGCAGAGGAGAACCAAGAAATAGTGACCATCAATTATATGGTGCTCTTTGTTCTAAAAAGGGCTCAAAGCATAACCCAGTGCAAACCAGGAGTACCATGTAGTGGGGTAAAAAAAATACTGCAAATAGTGTTGTTGAAGTGTCATTTTGGCCATCGCTAGTGTTGACCCCTGGGCTCAACACTGAATGCCAGAACCTCAAATAGACCGTAAGCATTAATTCTGCACAGAAGGGACAGCAGGAGAGCATTATGGGAAGGGAGTAGTACACTATGTGATATGGACACAGCGTAACTTTCCTTGCTGAAATTTAACACAGCCATTTTTGGATTGAAAATATTTATCTTGTGAGTACAGCACAGTCCTCTTCAGTCATCCAGGCATGTCAACCATCTGGCCCCAAAGTGTAAACAACTGAATACAGTTGATCATCTGCAGAAGACCTAGCCTAACGTAAAAATCGATTGTGAAAACTGACCCCACTTAGTTTCCGCAATGTAAACAGTTTCATTTACACTGTAAGGCAGTTCCCTTACAGACTCAAACAACCAGTCAGTGCACTGGATATTCTACTACCTTTGTGTTAAAGCAATTATGAGACATGCAAACTGTGAAAATACTTTTGCAACTGGACAAATTCAGATTCATAGGCAAGATTACTGATGGTGTCAGGCTCAAGATAAAATCATGTTGTTTTTTTTAATAAACATTTTCTAGAATCCATATGAACTTTTGTGTTGCATTGATCAATGCACAGAAAGAGTCACTGTAATAACAAAAGTATGGTATTTCAAACCTTTGCCACATTGATTCTAGACAAGTCAAAAGAAAATAACTTATATAGGGTTGATTTAAACACTTAATCCACATTTCAGGAATAAAATTAGGCTGTTAGCATTGGCTGGCCGGTTAGCTCAGTTGGTTAGAGCGTGGTGCTAATAACGCCAAGGTCGCGGGTTCGATCCCCGTACGGGCCATTGCTTTTGGAATTAGAAGGGCGGAAGTTTTACGTCCCCGTTTCCATATCTTATTTATTTATTTCTAGTATGTCATATATACGAACGAACGAAATTTTTTTTATTGTTTGCCGGTCAAATGGGTACGAAGAATCGGTGTAGTACAGTAATTTGTAAGGTACGGCCTTGGACTCACGCGCCGCCAAGATGCTGTATCTCACAAAAGCGAAGGCAGTTAATCGTCATCATCTCGCGACAGCACGTCTCGCTCCGGCTCCGGTGTTTTTATTCCGAAATGATGGCCAGGGCGGGCGCGATATGAAAGCGCTGTTGAACATAGAAAGGTAACTTTAAAAAAAATGTGTGTGTTTGCTTTGCAAGCGTTGTACGTGGTAGCGGCGCATGTACATTAACTGTCGCTCGAGCTGACGGTAACTACATGGGATGTTACGTTATGCGAAGGTAGGGTAATTCTGTGGGTGCACTGCGGTGGCCTTTTCGCCTGATGTCGATGCCTGCTGCTAGTTAGCTGGTCACTTATTTTTCTTCGGTTAAATTAACTAGGTGCCCGGGCACAGACGCGGTAAGTAGGCGCCTTCGTGGTGCCGGCGCTCGCCTGACGGGAGCCCGGCTATATGGCGGCTCTCGGCTCCTTGACTGAGACGACCACGGGCACCTTAACGCGTTGGGTCTTCAGCGTTTGGCGAAATAGGAGATTTTAAGCTTATTTCTGTATTAATTCAGGGCCGCCTGTGATGTAGCAGTAGTTTATTCGGCTGATCGGCTTTGCTGGCCGGGGTCGCGCTATAGGCGGTTTAGCTCCCCGGCCATCGATGCATAACGCATCGATGACGACGACGACGATGATGATGATGATTTTGCGGTTTAATGGTTTTTAACCCCGGACGTTCCCCTTTAGTCGCGATCGGTCACTTTACGGTCCTATTTTTCCATTACGGCCGTGTTATCAGCTGGTCCCCGGCAGGGTTTGGTCCCGCCGGCTCGCCAGCGCCCGGACCACGGCGACAGCCTGAAAGTAACGACGGCTGGCCTCTGCCTCGGACTTTATTGCAATAAAAGTATTTCAATCTAATGTAATAAACGCAGGCCTTTTCGGAGTCGCATTTCTCAACTGTATTTTCTGAGGAAACCGATGCGATTAGTAGCCGAATGCATTTTCTTTCAGTAAGTAATTGATTTTCAACCTAATTTTAATGCATAAATAAATTCTATAAAACTTGGATTATAAAAAATAAAACTTGTTAAAGACTGTCTATTTTTATGTCATGGCAAAATAAGGCTTAACATAGCAGTTATATTAAGCTTACAGAGAAGCAGACGAAATGTATACATACGAATACGCGGTTGCCGATACCTAATATCTATGCAACGAATGAACTTAAACCTTGGATAAGGAGGAGTTATTGTTATATATTATGATTATTATTGCGTTTGTTAAATGGATGCAGCAATAAGAGCTTTTAAAGGTATTAGCCAATGAAAGACCTCCTTCATTCTGTGTTCCTGAATCAGGTTCCAAGACGGGTCTTCCTAGCCCTGCCAGGATGATCTCCGGCCTGGCCCACAGGCCCTGGCGAGTGTTCTGCCGGGTCTATTTGCACCAGCGGGCCCCACTGTCACATACATGCCCCAGGGTGTGGCTGCCATGCCAAGGTGAGGGACCCAAGGACAGGATCCTGTGCGTTGTCTTCTGAGAGTCTTCAGATCAGCCTTCGTGTCATCTCCATCCTCTCTGGTTGTAATGTCATGCCAGATCGTACCTTGGCAGCAATTTAATGCCCGGATACTTATTGGAACCACCCCCTGGCTTTACAGTAATAGCTGTAACATTGATGGTGCTAATTTTACGCGTCTAGGCTAAGGACTCGGTGAGTAATCGTGGCCTTTGCCTGCTGCAGGGTGGCAGAGAGCCGGCTTGGGGCGAGCTCAAGTCTTAAGCCTCCACGACTGTCGACTGGCGGTACTGTTATCAGAACGGATCCAGTTCTACTCTACTTCTGGCAATGGGAAAGACGGTGTCTCTGGGCCGGGCAGTGCCAGTTCAGGGGGGAAGGCAGACTCGGAGCAAAGTTCACCTAAACCATCTGGTAATTATTCCTCTGCTTGTACAGCAGTGTCCTACACATTATTAGTGCTATGTGTACCTGATCAACTGCCCAGTGTATGTCCACTGTGTTGAATATTTCAAATGCAGGAGCTATGCTTTAATACAATATTAATTTTTGCGTAATATTCCTACTCTGCTTGTCTTCCCGGCTCACAATGGTCTCCTTGTAGCTGAGGGTGCTTCCGGTAAGTGTGTAATGGCCTCCTGTTTTTCTTACTGTCATTCATCAGTGGAATATTCATTGCTGTCACAGAACATTATTAATTGCAATTGTATCTCTTTGTCATACAAGGTCCATTGAATAAAGTGCAAAGTAAAGTGGACACTATTCAAGTTAAAGGTAATGCTAGAAGTAGACTTTCTCTCATATTGTCCCCATAACGTACTGTGACCATCCAAGTGCCATTTTGGAACTGCAATCACGTAGTAATCACATTTGAGAGGTTTCATCGTAGCGAGAAATTCCACATCGCTTATGAGACACTTTTAAATGCCCTTCCTACCAAGGAAAATGACACGATGTTTTATTGGATTAATTTAGCATTCATGTGACTGTTGACAGTGTGATGTGTGTGTTTGGAATATCTCAGCATTACTAGACTGATCTTTTAAAGCTTTAGTTCCTTTGCTGATAAACTCTGTGTTGGGTCCTTTCTGCTCCTGTTGGTTTTTCTTTTTTTTTTTTTTTCCCCTCCAAGAATACCATCATATGGCCTCAGGGTAGTGGAAGATTTTGTTCTTTAAATTGTCAACAGCCCTGGGCTGTTTTGTTTATTTTGAGCTTTTAAAATTTTCCCTGAGCCACCTCCCACTCGCGTCCCCAGTGCGTGCCGTGCTGAAGAAGAGGGAGTATGGGCCAAAGTATACCCAGAACAACTTCATCACAGCCGTCAGGGCCATGAACGAGTTCTGCCTCAAGCCCAGGTATCACATCCTATGAAAAGAGCCTGCACGTGTTTCGTTTAATTTTCTCAGTTTACTCTGAGTTCAGGCCTGTCATGTTAAGCATCTGTTTTTCCCCATTCCTCATTTTCCCACCTGCCTGCCTATCTACCTCAGCATCTGTGATTAGCTTTTGGCTTTGTCCTCCTTGTTTTGCTCTCCCTTTTCTGAACCGGCATCCTGGCAGACAGAACTGGCGTGGGTTGGACATGGCCTGCCCTAGTTACCCGGACCACAGTGGAGCGAATAGAATAGTCTGGACTTGCACCTCAGAAGTTTTTTTGCAGGAACGTGTTTCTGTAGAGGATGGAGCTTATAGTCTGAAGTACGGGGCTGTGTTGTAGCTCCTTATATGGCTCCATGCGATGCTGAAGTCTCCTCCCCACTCAGTGTTGATGCTTGTCTCCCAATTGTCAAATGGCCGAGCCTCTGACGACCTTCCTCATTCTGCGTCCCCAGCGACCTCAGTCAGTTGCGGAAGATCCGTAGGCGCAGCCCCCACGACGACACCGAGGCCTTCACCGTGTTTCTGCGCTCTGACGTGGAGACCAAGTCCGTACCCCTAAAATTTTACACACACACACACACACACATATACACATATATATATATATATATATATATATATATATGGAACCTGACAGCATGTGATTCTAATACACAGCCTGTGTGATGTAGGTCAGGGCGTACGTGTCTCTGTATTTGGTATGGATGCATGATTCAGGTGGCTGTTATTTACAATAGGCAGTGAGTGAAGTTCTGTTAGGTTTGCTTGACATAATATTGGTTTTCCAACCCAAGAACTGCATTATAAACTTTACTGCACAGGTTTTACAAAGCAGCTTCTGTTGCCGATGCCTGCACATGTGATTGGCTGAGTGCGGGTGGTTCCTGACCTAATAATCCGTGTCTCGTGCCTCTTCTGTGACTGTGGTAATCTCGTTTATGACTGAGCATATTTGCTGCTTATGCCCACTGAGTTACCCCTCTGGTCTGCAGGGCTCTGGATGTGTGGGGGAGCCAGGAGGCTCTCGCCAGAGAACGAAAACTCCGGAAGCGTGTGGAGGAGGAGTACAAAGCGAGTATGTACCTCTCCGCCCCGCCGGTACCAGCATGCAGGTCCTGGATGGCCGTTTGTCTTTGTGGTCATTAGAGCGATTCTGTGTATTTTTGTGACTTCCTGCTTTTGTAATTTTGTTTGTGTACAATGAGGTTCCTGTTTCAGATGGTTAGAGTATCAGACTTACTATTATCTTCTAAAGATTGTACTACATGGTAAGCCGACAATATGCGTTTGAAGAAGCGCCAAAGAGTTCAGGACTGGTTTAGGAGATGTGTGCTGGAATTCTGATTATTTAACTATAGTTTTAGGGAAGTTCTTTGAGTTCCTGTCACAGAGCCTGAGCAATCATCATTAAAAAGTCACTGGGTGTCCCATCTGCTTTACTCACAGGTGCATTTAGGAATCAGCAGTTGTTGAAAGAGTACAAAGATTTTCGGGGAAACACTAAGGTGAGTTCATACTTGGTAACATTCATGGGGGTTCCCCATAGGTCAAGAAGAGGTCACGCCCTGGTTTATTAGTTTAAACCAGGGGTTCTTGGATGGATTAGTAGTAGTGTCAGTGTGGTCAGGTCAACAGTTTCAGAAAATGTTGAAAAAAGCACATGTGCTGTCAGTGATAGAAGTTACATGGCAGGTGTTTAGGGCCAGAGAAACAAGAAACAGGAGAACTGATTATGTACCTACCCCCCCACTCCTGTCTACAACCCTCCTGTCCCTGGACTCACCTTTACTGGATGTGTTCAGTTAGCCATTGATCAGGTGTGTTTGACCCTGACTGACCTCAGGTCACGTGACCTTGCTTTCCACACAGAAACTGTGTTTCACAAACAGCACTACACTCCACAGTGATACTTGCTGTCGGCGCCACAGTATCGCTTGCCTGAAATAAGGCCTTGTGTAACTCCCATGTGATGTAAGCAGCCTGTGTGATCTCAAACTCTTTGTAAATGTCACCTCCCGCCTGTGTGTTTGTAAATCTGCAGCAGGAGTACCGTACCACAGTAAACGGCTCGCTCAGAGTTGGGTGTCTTGAGTGCAAACTTTAGCAGGGTGTGTCTAGATGTAGTAGTTGTTGTGTTGTAATGTGTTACGGCATACCCATGTGAAGCACTCTGCAGGTCCTCTTGTGAAAGGCGCTATGTAAATATTGAATTGAACTGAACGTAGCTAATTAAAGTGGTTCTTGTCGCCCTCCCCTTCCTTTCTATCACTCAGCCTCGATCGGGCAAGAGAGCGACGTTTCTGCAAGGACCAGGGAAGGTGGTGACTGTGGCAATATGCATGTGAGCGATCAGGCAGGAGATTGATCCCGCATTCTCGTCAAATCCATAAGTTCCTCTTGACATGCAGGCGGAACAGGAGGGCTTGTAGAGCGGATTGCTGCAAAGTCTCTTTCGCTCTGATTGGTGACTGGCTGTGTCTGCTTAACTGTATCTCATGGTAATCCGTAAGGGATATTAGATTAGAGTGACTGGGTTAACCGGCATTTGTGGTCACATGGCCAGTAACAAGAGCACTGTGTCTGTCTATGCACTGTTTATGGATGCTTTGGGGGTTGTCACATGACCCCCTCATTAATTATGCTGTTTTACTAATTGCCGCAATCAGGCATGTCTTTGACTCGATTGAGAGATTTGAACTGTATACCCACTCTTTTTTAGCAATGGGCTGAACTTCTTCTTCAAGCTCCTGGCTTGGGTTTACACCGGCTCAGCCAGCATGTTCTCAGAAGCCATCCACTCGTTGGCTGATACTTGCAACCAGGTGAGATGCCTTTCATGCCATGTGACACGGCGGCAGGGTCTGAGCACGCTCAGTAGTTTTCCCCATGTTGCGTTACATGGTGGCGGAGTAGAGCGTTGCCCATGTGACACAATGGTGGGCTTCTTGCACTAAAACAGAACAAGAGCTCTATCATTAGCTTTTGCTAATATAACCGTAATGATGAAATGTTGGGAAGGAGGAGTCAGTTTTCTCCTGTAGTTGTCGCTCTTGCCAGCACCCAAAAGACGAAGCTGCAGTTAAGTTTGATTTAGTAGTCATCTTACAGGAAGTGTAGGTCAGACGCTCTCCTCTCTTGTCACAGGGTCTGCTTGCTTTGGGAATCAGCCAGTCCGTGCGGAACCCGGACGCTGTCCACCCGTAAGCAAGGCGCCGTGTACCATTTGCTCCGCCCCCTTAGACACGCCCCGACAGCCCAGGCTTGATGTAAAATGCCCCCTCCACCCCTCCTCCAACAGGTATGGCTTCTCCAACATGCGCTACATCGCCTCCCTCATCAGCGGTGTGGGCATCTTCATGATGGGGGCGGGGCTCTCCTGGTACCATGGCATCATGGGACTCCTGAACCCGCAGCCTATGGAGTCGCTGCTTTGGGTGAGTCCCCTGTCACATGACGTCCCGTGTGCATGCCTCTCTGCGCCTTTAAACTCTTAGCGGTACCTCTTATGCCGATTTTTAACGCACTGTACCTGTCTGCTGTTTTCTTGTAGCTAGAATATATCAACAAGGGAAGGATAGCAAATTGGTCTTGCAATTAGTTTGACACATGCATGCCTACAATTCTAACTTATTTTTACACTTTTATAAGTGTGTTTTCTTTGCCTGTTCTTAAGGCTTACTGCATTTTGGCTGGCTCTCTGGTTTCGGAAGGAGGTCAGTAAACCCTTCTCTCCCGTTACTCTCACACAGGATCAGTTGACCAGTAATTTCCCTCAGCATGTTCATTATAATTTCTTTAACGTTCTCATTTGCACTGTGCGCGCAGTGTCCGTATGTCCGTGTGTCTATGTGTGTCCCACACGCAGTGTGAGCGGTAGGTGCGGGTTGCTTCCCGGTGCCCGCGTTCTCACGCTCTGCCTGGCCGCTTTCGTTGCAGCGACGCTGGTCGTGGCCATCAACGAGATCAAGAAAAGCGCGCAGCTCCGTGGCATCTCCTTTTACCAGTACGGTACGTGCACGTGTCCGTGCTGCATGTCAGCTAGTTAGGCCCCGAGGATGAATTAAGCCACAGCACTTTGACGAGAAGCACTGCGACCTTTGCAAGGCGTCTCGGGGCCAACTGGACTTTGCTCCACTATCATAAGTTGAGAAAATGGAAAAAGAAATTACATTGGATTGTTATCACAAAATGTTTTTATCTGTATCATTTTAAATTAAAAAATAATCTAATTTAGCCTTTTTTCCTTGAGTATTCGTTGAAAACTATCAGTGGAAATTTTCAAAGTATTTGTAGGGATGTAAATGAGTGAGAGAGAATGAGGTTGACCGTCCCCCTGGCGTCCCCCAGTGATTCAGAGCCGAGATCCCAGCACCAACGTGGTCCTGCTGGAGGACGCCGCCGCCGTTCTGGGCGTGGTTCTGGCAGCCAGCTGCATGGGGCTCACCTCCCTCACAGGTGGGCCGACTCGCTCGCCTTCCCTCCCTCCCTAGTTCCATTTGCCCAGCCGCAGCCTCGCCTGTGAAACCACCTTTAAATGTTTTGTTTGTTTTCACCTGTAGGTGGCACTGTGCGGCCCTCACAGATGGTTCTCTAGACGTGTTACAATCCATTTGCATGTTAACTTTTGTAGTCTAGTTGCTCCATACATACATCCTCGAATACTTAAAGGGTTTAATGGAGTAAGAAGCTCTAATCCAGAAGTAAACCTGTATAATGGACCTTTTTCCGTCAACACCTGCTTCATTATTACTATACCTGTGCGATATAATGACCACTGTAACCACTGTGGAATAACTGCAGTAATCATTTGTGAAACCGCTAAGCTGCTATTAATTAGTTTAAAGCACAATACTTCGTACAAACTATTGTTTCTTGGCAACCTCACATACTTTATGTACCTTATTCATCGTGCTATTTTTATTTATAATTTTATTTATGTTTCTTATTTTCTATTATTTTTTGTATACTTAATTCCCTGTTTCTCATTATATGTCTACTCTTGGCTGGAGCTACTGTAACGAAGCCAGTTTCCCCCAGGATTACTAAAGTATTCTGATTTTAAAAAGATATTGTGATCTGTGTGATGGTGGTTTAGCTACTTAGCCGCACTTTGGCTGCTGCTCCAGGTAATCCGCTGTACGACAGCCTGGGTTCGTTGGGCGTAGGCACGCTGCTGGGCACCGTGTCGGCCTTCCTCATCTACACCAACACCGAGGCGCTGCTGGGCCGCTCCATCCAGGCCGAGCACGTGCAGAAGCTCACGGAGTTCTTGGAGAACGACCCTGCTGTCAGGTCAGCTGCCGGTTTGGAGATCTACATGCCTGTGGCCTCGGGTTCTGACATAGATGCTTGCTACTGCACACGCAAACTCTTCGGCTGAGCCCACAGATTCTGGAGGTCCTTGGCATGATCTGCTTATCGCTAATTATTCTGTTCTGCACTGGCACCGTTTAATTCGTTCTCTCCCGTTTCCCCGTCAATGGACATTCAGGTAGAGGCGTGCAGGATGTGTGCGTTTAATGTGTGTGGCCCTGCCTCTCTTTGGCTTCCTGCAGGGCCATTCACGATGTGAAAGCCACAGACATGGGCTTGAGCAAAGTGCGATTCAAGGCCGAGGTGGACTTTGACGGGAGAGTGGTGACACGGTCCTACCTGGAGAAGCAGGACATCGACCAGATCCTAAATGTATGTTTCCGTAGGGAACAGGAGACACGATCTGTATTTGTATTAGATTCCCCAGAAGACAGGGAGTAACTGGCATGTAAAAGCTGTGTTACTGTACATGGAGCAGTTGAGCATCTCAGATGGTCCTGTAAGGTAGATGCTGTTGGGCCCAGTATTATTGAGAGTAAATCAGTTATTTCGTATCTCCTTGGTAGTTGATGTTCTGGTGCACTTGATCGGGTCACAGCTGCCTTCTGTTATCTTGCAGGACATCCAGCAGGTGAAGACACCCGAAGATCTGGAGAACTTCATGCTGAAGCACGGCGAGAATATAATCGACACGCTGGGGGCCGAGGTGGACCGTCTGGAGAAGGAGCTGAAGGTATATGGTCTCGTTTCTACCAACACCTGCCTGTCTCACTAAGCGATGACCTAGAGCCGCGTTCACACCCATGTGCTGGGTTCAGAATGTGCTCTGCCATTAAATGTGCACAAGCTTCCAGAATAGTTGTAGCATACAACCGTGGACAGATTTGAGACCACAGCACAATTATTTTTCACTCATTTCTCAATTTATTATTGTGTGTCTGAAAATATGTATTTTTTTTGCAAATTGCAGCCTGGTTCTTCCCTGTTTCTCATTAATGAAGGGCTACTTCCTTGCTTTATGGGTCTTCAGTCCTGCTTCTAGGAGCCTGA